>JAODAL010028606.1:0-53034 GCA_025379985.1 Phyllomedusa bahiana
CCCCCAGCAGATGCCTCCAAAACAGCACTCGTCACAGCACTGACCCCTCAACCCTGTACCTGTCAATGCACTTACGCCTCCAACATGGGTCAGTCACTGCGCTGGTTGCTTTTTTTGTACAGAACACTGTAAACTAATCACTCTCATCCATAAAGCTCTCCACAGTGCTGCACCCCTCCATATCAATTAACCACCCAGTACCCGTCAATGTACCAACGCCCCCACCCAGTAATAATAATAATAATCTTTATTTATATAGCGCCAACATATTTCGCAGCACTTTACAATGTAGAGGGTATAATTACAGACAAAGACAGACTTACACAGTGAAAGCTACTTACAGGTGAGACACAAGGTGTGAGGGCCCTGCTCGCAAGAGCTTAAAAGTCAAGAGGGTGCCTGGGGGAAAACAAAGGGGGAGAAGTGCCTAAATTTACAATGGCCCAGCCATGCTTTTAAAATATGGGGAGGTTTACATAAAAATTTGGGTGAACCTGCCACCATGACTGTACATCTATATACGGGATAAGTGGCCTGGGGTTTACCCTAGTGTAGGGAGTGACAAATGTGTGTGATAGAAGGTGGGGGGTTAACAATATAGTGGTTTTGGTAGAGCCTGCCTGAAAAGATGTGTTTTCAGGACACTTTTAAAAAACTGCGAAGGCTAGGATTGTGCCTGATGGACTCGGTAGGATGTTCCAGAGAATGGGTGCAGCACGTGAAAAAATCTTGAAGACGGGCATGGGAGGTTCGGATGATTGTATCATTGTAGTTTGGATGTCCGTAGTTGAGCGGGAGAGCGGGCAGGGTGGTAGACAGAGATGAGGGAGGAGATTTTATGGGGGTTGCAGCACTGTGGGAAAAGCTTTATGAGTGAGAGTGATTATTTTTATGCTGTATTGTGTACTGAATGGGCAACCAGTGCAGTGACTGACAAGGGTAGAGGCATCAGTATAGCGGCTGGAGGAAAAGACAACCCTGGCTGCTGCATTCAGGATAGATTGGGAGGGGAGGGGTTTACAGAGAGGGAGACCGATAAGCAAGGAGTTCAGTAGTCAAGACGAGAATGAAATAAGAGAAAACAATGAGAGTTGAGTTGTTTCCACGTAAGAAAAGGGACGGATTCTGGAGTGTTCTTGAGGTGCAAGTGACAGGAGCGGGCAAGGGATTGGTTATATGGGGTGGAAGGTCAGATCAGAGTCTAGAATAAACCCCCCGACATCAGGCCTGCTGCCTAGGTGTTATGGTGATGCCACACACAGCGAGAAATAGCAGATGGCGGTTGGTTAGCAGGATGGGGGAAAAACAAGAGTTCGGTTTTGGTTGAGGTTTAGTTGGAGATAGAGAGGAGGACATGATGTCAGAGACAGCGGACAGACAGTCATGGTGTTTTGTAGCAGGGCAGGAGTGAGGTCTCGGGAAGAGGTGTATAATTGGTGTCATCAGCGTAGAGGTGGTACTGGAAGCCAAATCTACTGATGGTTTGGCCAATGGGGGCTGTGTAGATTGAGAGAGGAGTGGACCAAGAACTGACCCCTGAGGGACCCCTACGGCAAGAGGGAGAGGAGAGGAAGTAGAACCTGCAAATGAGACACTGAAGAAGCGGTCAGAGAGGTAGGAAGAGAACCAAGCGAGAGCAGTGTCCTGGATGCCAATGGTGCTGAGCATGCTGAGGAGAAGATGGTGATCAACAGTGTCAAATGCTGCAGAGAGATCCAGAAGAACCAACAACGAGTATTTGCCCTGAGATTTAGCAGTGTGGAGATCGTACTGCACTGATGCCTCCACCGAGTACTCGGTATTATACTGACACCTCGACCCTGTTCCGGTCACTGCACCTACACCTCCACTATGTGTCAGTCACTGCGCTGGTTGCTCCTTTAGTACAGAACACAATATAAACTAATGACTCTCCACAGTGCTGCACCCCCTACAGATCAATCTACCACCCTACCCGGTGCTGATGATCTTACACTGACTTAGGCCATAATCTGAACCTTCCTCTCGAACCTCCAAGACCTCACATGTGCTGCACCAGTTCTCTGGATTGTGCTATCCCATACAATGAGATTAACCCTCTAAAGTCCTTGCGTATTCTTTGGTTGACATGTTCGTTTTTAACTCCTCGCCTTCCAGGAGCCATAACTTTTTTTATTTTTCCACCTATATAGACGTATGAGGGCTTTTACAAGATGGACTTTCTAACGGTGTCATTCATCGGACCATAGAATGTACTGGGAAACCGCAAAAACATCCCACGTGGGGCAAAATGTGAACAAAACCTCCTTGTGCCATGTTTGAGGGTTTTCTTTAGGGCGTTCACTGTCCGCTATCAATGATGTGTTCTCTGTATTCTCCAGGTTGATGCGATACCGGCAAAACCAAACATGTACGGATTTCGTTATGTTTTGCTGCCATAAAAAAAATAGCAAACATTTTTTAAATTTGCGCGGTGACATTTTCTGTGACCAAAAACTTGTTTGTACTAACACCTACAGACTTGAGGGACATTTTTTGCACCTTTTATTGCTACCAGTTTGGAATACATGGGACATTTTTATCACTTTCATTCCAATTTCTAGAGGACGTCAAAGAACCAAAAAAAATGCAATTTTGGCGTTTGGAATTTTTTCTTCTCCGGTGTTCAGTAAATGGGATAAATAATGTTATATTTTAATAGATCGGACTTTTACGGACGCAGCGTTATCAAATATGGGGAACATTTTTAGTATTTCATTTATAGTGACAAAAGAGGGGGATCTGAACTTTTAAATTTTTTTGACAATTATACACATTTTTTACTGTAACTTTAAGTCCCTCTAATGTGCTTGACCACTATGGGGTGCAATCATTAAAGCGGTTTTGCCACGATGTAATGTTGACGAGGGATCGTCCAAAATGGGTAATCACTTTTCTAAATAAATGTGAATAAAAAAGTGAAGTCTCTGAGAGCTACAGCATTGCTCAGTCCCCATTAGTTTCCTGACAGTTTACATTAGACACGACCAGAGGAGCTGATCTGTCCCGCTTGACTGTTTGCACTTCTTATCTGATGACAGGGCACATGAAGGAGCTTGCAAGGGACTGTGGAGAAAGATCCTGTATCTTTTGTATAGAGAATCCACTTGTAATGTAATTATTTGAGTAAACATTGCAGAAGCTCTCTGCTTCATGGCTGCTCAGCCCCCACTCCCCCCTGCAGCCTGTTCATGCTTTGTTTATCCTTTCTCCTGAGCAGATAAGAGGTAAAGAACTCACTTCTTGGCAAAACCCCTTTAATACAATAATACAATACAGTCAATTCATTAGGTTGTACAAAGATGGTGGTTTTACTGCTTCCTGGCTGGGGCAGGAAGTTGTGAAACAAAATACATGGTGGTGATGGAACCCTTCACGAGGCTTCCAGCTGTCATGTTAACCAATTGGGACCTGGCAGTCTCGCCATGGCGCCCCCGATTGGAGTGAGCGGTACGATCCCGATACATAGCCTCTTAGTGGCACTGGGATGTAAGTTTATGTCCAGTGTTGTTAAGGTGTTAAAGGGGTGTTCTGATGTTTGGACAAAAATGTTAACAGGAGATGAAGAGTCACTATGCACAAAGCAACACTAATCATAAATCCAAATCATGTACAACTGACATATTTGTCCAACTGCTGCCCCCTATGTGCTCCTCCTCAGCGCCGCAATACGGGTGTGACCTCAGCAGCCGACAATGTGGGGAGCAGAACAAAACTCCCATCATGCCTTGCCCATATCTACTCCAGGCCGTTCTATTTCACTGTATTCTATATGCTGAAAAGTACATCTCCACCTTCTTGTGCATCTCAAAATGTGCTCCCTCACTGCTATGCTGCACAGAGATGTATGGGGTGAGCGAATATAAATGGAGATTACAGGGGAGGTATCAGGAGATTAGGGCAGAGATGTATGGGGGGGGTTATGGATGGAGATTACATGAGGGAGGTATCAGGAGATTAGGGTAGAGATGTATGGGGGGGACAGGTTATGGATGGAGATTACATGAGGGGAGGTATCAGGAGATTAGGGCAGAGATGTATGGGGGGACAGGTTATGGATGGAGATTACATGACGGGAGGTATCAGGAGATTAGGGTAGAGATGTATGGGGGGCAGGTTATGGATGGAGATTACATGAGGAAGGTATCAGGAATAGGGATGAGCGATTATAATCGACAAAGTTGAAATCGGCACGATTTTTAGGCTGATCGGAAATTTCCGGTCACACAATATTTTAGGTGACAATCTTACAGATAATCTATTACTATCGCGCCATTTTCAGCGTTTCCTGTCATTTTGGCGGCCAGTCAATCAACTGCGAGGATAGAGGGGGGTGAGGAGGATGTACAATGTCACCACTTTGTGGTGTATGGATCTCATTGGTTGGAAAAATCATACGACCTTGTTTTGCATAGACCAGTGTTTCCTGTTTAGCATCAGTCTTTCAGTGTCTAACATTAGAGCAAGGCGTGTGCTGCGTGTCTCTCAATACAGCTCAGCTCAGAGACACAGTTCTTCTCTTTATTCATACAGACAACTATGCTTTTAGCTGTGAACATTAGAATATAGGTAGATTAGAGAATTTCAGCTTATTTAGTTAGACAGAGACTTTTAAAGAAGCATCTAGCGCTGTCCAGCCACAGGGGGGAGGGCGGATGGACGGACGGACAGACAGGCTTTGGAAAGGAGGGTGTATATTGTGCAGCCCAGACTCTGCTTTGAACCTGCATTGTAATGGCATTTTTTTACCACGTTTTGGCCAGCACACCTCGCACATGAGGAGAAATTGTACCTTTTATTTTGTGCGTCCCAGTTTTTTTCAAATAGCCACATTGTACGCCAATTTTGATACAGAAATTTTCTAGTAACTGCTCTCGTTTGTCATTGCTGCAAAAAACGCAATTTCTCATACGTGTAACTTTTAAATAGCTATATTGCACGTGGTGTGGCCCAGTTTTTTGCAAAGAGCCACCTTGTATTTAAATTTGGATACAGAAATTTTCTAGTAACTGGTGATGTATTTCATTGGTGCAAAAACCCCCTTTTCTCATCCGTATAACTTTTAAATAGCTGTATTGCACGTGGTGCGACCCCAGTTTTTTTCAAATAGCCACGTTGTACACCAATTTTGATAAGTAAATGAAAGAAGTGTGAACACAGCTCACCAAATACCTCAGGGAAAACAGGGTATGTGTATCCTCCTGTTCATGGCACGGTGCAATGGAAATCATCCGGCTGAAGATGAAATGATGAATGCAAAGTAAGACATGGCAGTCCAGCACTCGTACACACAGGATGTCGTTGATATGAAGAAGGTTCACTCTTTATTGAAGAAAAAAACTATAAAATCATGGTAAAAACATCCAAAAAACCACCAAAATCTTAAACAATACATTTTATTAGTAACTGAGTTTTTGTTAGGACATAATGTTTTCTTTTTTTATGATTCTTTTTACCTGCAAACCCAAAGGTTTTCCCTATGGGGGCTTGGGTTTTTTTCCCCTCCCCCGCAAAAAATTTTTGTTTTTTTGGGGGAAGGAAAGGTTTATTTATTCTTCCAAAAATTCCCCTTTTTTTGAGATTTACTGGTATGGGAAAAGGGAATAGACGATACCCCGCTTATTTTTGGCCCGGGATGTCTAGGGCTGTATCCAAATTCGGTTAGGTACATCAATTTTTAAAAAAAGAAAAATTTTTAAATTTACCCTTTTAGGGTCATGAAACAAAAATTGCTTTTTTTGGAAACTCAAAACTGACAGGGGGTCCTGTCAGTGGTTTAGATCCCTTCCCAGGAAAAAAAGGAAAAACCATTTCAGAGAAAAGTATCATTTTGTTCCGTTGCCATCCAGCCAAAGTAATTGACAAATTTGCATGGGGAATTTTTAGGGTCCCAAAAAAAAAATTTTTGTCGTCTGGCATAGGGTATTGAAAAAAAGATCAAATTAAATGAATTTGGTTAAAAAAAAAGAGGGGACAAAAACCCTTTTTAGATTTCAAAAGGGGGGGATATAAAAAAAAAACCCCCCAAAACCGAAAGAAATGATTTAATTACTGGGCTTAGCCCAAAACTAAAGAAAAAAAAAATTTGTTATGTTTTTTCTACGGTGTTTTTGTAGGCAATTCACGGGAAATTTCCAACCCCTTAATTTAGAAATTTTTACTGTATTAACAGTAGATCCCCGTCCTTAAGGAAATTCTCAAAGAAAGGATGTAAATACAATCTAAAAAAACCCCAAAAACCCTCGGAAAATTGGGTTTTCCCCCGTTTGATAATTAAAACTTTTAATCGCCGAAAAAAAAACTTGGATTGGTTTTTAAAGGATTTTCAAGTGTGGGGAAACCCCCCCCCGATTTGGGCAATTTCGATTTTTTGGTTAAAGGGGGGAAACATTTTGAGTCCTTTATTTTCGGCAAAAATTAAAAAATTAAGGCCTTTATGAATTATATAACCCCATATATTGGGGTAACCCCATTTGGTTTTTCGATTAAAAGTAAGGTGCCCGTACATAAGGGGGTTTCAACCCCAAAATAGATGCTCAATGTCCCAGTGGGGAAACATCTTTGACGTAATATCCCGCCCCCGCAAAATTTCCGGGGGTTTTCCAAAAATTTTCGTGCACTTCCAAAGGGGATTTTCTAATTTCTAGGGTTTTAAAAATAAAAAATTTTTAGCAAAACCGTTCGTGGGGGAGATTGGGAAAGCGCTGGGTGAATAGAGGGCCCCTTTTGGATACTAGTTTGGGAAAACTAGATTTTCCCCCAAAGGTTTTTTAAAATTTTAAGTCCCATTTTCTTTATTTATATTAAACAGTTTTTTTATATTTAAACGATCCCTTTTTTTATGTGAAACACAATGTAATTTATTTTTTTTATAAAATTTGGGGCCCAAAGTTTAACTTCTTACTTGCAACCTGGGTTTTTTAATTTAATTTTTTTCTTGTTTATGTGGTATAGGGGAGGGTTTTTAAAATTTTAGGGGATCAAGTAAATGGTTTTTGGGGGATTATATTGAAGTGTAGCACCATTTTTTCAAAAATGTTACGACTAAGGGCTGAAAGGGGCAAACCCGAAAACCCCCCCCCCCCCCCCCCCCCCCCCCTCAAAATTGTGGTGTTTTTTGGGGTTTTTTTTACCTTTATTTTATAGTTTTTTTCTTCAATAAAGAGTGATCCTTCTTTATCAAGAATCCTGTGTGTACGAGTGCGGGATGCCATGTGAAATTTGCATTCCCCATTTTGATAAAAAAATTTTAGTAATTTTTCCGTTTGTCTTGCTGCAAAAACCAATTTTCCCTCGTCCTCAAGACACAAATGTGTCATCACATGTCGATCCTTTCCAAAGGGGGAAAGGCCCCCCAAATTTTACCCACCACGGGAAAAAAACCCATTTTCTAAAGCCCTTTATGACAAAATGCGGTTTTGGGGTCAGAAGCATTTCAAAAGTCAAGAGGCCAAAGAGGATAATTTGGTCGCTCTGACACCCAATCGCTGATGCCATCAGAGGGGGAAAAAGGAAAGGGCTGGTCAATCGGCAAAACCCCCGGGCGGTCGGAACCCCTTGAAATCCCTGTTTTGTGCCCGCAGCCCCGGTTTAGAATTAAGAGGAAGTCCCCTTTTGTGATATGAGATGAGACATTGGGACCCCAACGGGGTCTTTTCACAGATTGTTTGCGACGCTTCACACTGGACGGGAGGAGACAGGGGGTAGTTCATAGGGGCCCCCGCCCAAAAGGGGGGGGGAGTTTCGGGTCGCACAAGCCGCGAGTTATTCCGCAGCCATGATCAGTGGAAACCCCCCATCGCTTATCCCCGTAAAAAAGGTCCAGAACCTTAAAGCCGGGCCTTTTTGAGCAATTGATTCATCCAGTGATGTCATATGTCCCCTTTGCTGTAAAATGATCAGTAGAGGCAAGAATCTTAGGTGTTTAACACCACCAACATGTCTAGTCACAAGCAGCAAATGATGAGTTGAAATGGATGGAAACTTGGGCCAAAAAGGCCCCGACCGAAGGGGGCTCCAACCATGTCACACCCTCTGTCTCCGCCTCCTCCGCCCCAAAAAAGGTTCCTCGGCCCAGTCTCCACGTCATAAGAAGGAAAACAGCCCCGCTTTAGCCTTCCCGTACCTGAGAACCACCACCACAGACCCCTTCCCCTTCTCCTTCCACCGTTTGACACCTGACGCCATACAGTGGGGATCTAGCACCCGCCCTTTGTCACTAGGTTTAGAAGCAGAAAAAACACTTTCCAAACCTCCCAAAAAAGCCAAAAAAGGGAAAGTCTTTCATTGCCAGCTTTTTTCCTTTGGGAAAAAGTTTTCCTTTCCGTTGGGGCACAGATGTTCCGCCCCCTCATGGGGCCTTGCCTTCCTCAATACCAGTGCCGACAGGCATTTATTTTCAGAAAAATGTCCCCGCCCCGGGCCCGAAAGTGTTCTAAATTCAAGCGGTTTTCTGCATCTGTGGTGGGAAAGTCATTGACCCCCAATGGTGTTCAAAGATCCCTTTTTTTGGCACTTTTTATTGTGGGTCAGACAGGTTTAAGGTCATGCTGCGGGCCAGGACAGGGAGGTAAAGCCATTCAACTAAAGTGGTAAAATGATGGTTAAATAACACTGCCTTCTGGCACTTTTTAATTTGTGGGGCAGAGGTTTAAGGGGTATGCGTGGTACAAGACAGGGGTAGTGAATGGTCTGTGACTTTTTTTTTTTGTGACTTTGTTCCTAATTGTTTGCTTAAAATGTGCCGTACCATTTGACTGTTTGGATGTTAATTCCGAGTGTATAGGGAAGGTTATGGATGGAGATTTCAGAGGGAGGTATCAGGAGATTAGGGGAGAATGTATGGGGGCAGTTATATGGAATTTCATAGGGAGGTATCAGGAGATTGGGGAGAGTGTAAAGGGGGACAGATTATTGCATGGAGATTACATGAGGGGGGTTCAGGGTTGGGTGGGGATGTTTAAAAGGGGGAAGGTTTTTGGTAGGTTTAAAGGGGGGTATCAGAGATAGGGTAGGAAATGTTGGGGGAAGGTTTGGATTGGAGATTTTTAGAGGGTATTTGGAATTAGGGAGAATGTATGGAGAATTACCGGGGGGGGTATGGAATTGGAGAAAAAAGTTGGGGGAGGTTATGGATAGATAAAAATGAGGGGGGTATCAGGGTTAGGGTAGAGATGTAGGGGGGATTATGGTGGAGGGGTTACAGGGAGGTACAGGAGATAAGGGGAGAGATGTATGGGGGGAAAGGTTTTGGGTGGGAAATTTCATGAGGGGAGGGATCAGGAATTAGGGGAAGATGTATGGGGGAAAGTTAGGATGGAATTAAGAGGGAGGTTCAGGGGATTAGGGGAAGGGTGTATGGGGCAGGGTTATGGTGGAGATTAATGAGGGGGGGTATCAGGAATTAGGGTAGAGGGGGGTTGGGGGAGGTTATGGGTGGGGATTACAGAGGGGGTATCAAAGGGGGCAGTTTTTCTACCTGTGAAGGGCTTTGACTGTTTGGTTCCAGGTTTTTTTTTTAATTCTTCTTCTTGTATTAAATACGACAAACACGATGTGATCATGCAGGGACTTTTTACGAATTTTCCTCTGGCGCACACGTAGCGCTCCGACAGCACCGCCCCGTGACTGCGCCCCGGGCCCCCCACAAGTATGCTTACAGGGAGTCCGGGGGTCACAGCTTTTACGGGAGGGGTGAGGGGGGTCTCCCAACCAGGATTCCATGATGTCACAGTCATGTGATCAGAGGGGTCGGGAAACATTGGCATTATCTGTCCAGTGTGATGTCACCACAGGTCCTTTACCCCTGGTATAAACCCCCCCCCTGTAATAGAACAGGTAATACTCAAAATTTGCTTTTTGTCCTCCTCATTCCCCCCGGATTATGAAACCCCTTTCTTGTTTCCTCCCCCCCGTCCTCCCCCGGGCGCCCTTTCCTATTGGGCAGGGAGAGCCCCAATTGGCCCCGGGGGGCCAGCTGCCTCCCTGCAAAAGTGAGTGTTTGCAGCCAGTGCCGGAGTTTCCCCCTTTCCCTTCCCCGCCCCTGGTTTCCCTTTCACGGGTCTGTGGTGCCACCATTTTCCCTCATTAAAAGGGCAGTGGAGCGGGGCCGAGCTGTAGCGCAGCGTTTCCTTTTTCAGCTGCCGTTTGGGGTGTCGGGGGGGGAGGTGGCGCACATAACCGCTGGGCAGGGGGATGAGAAATTAAATTCCACGGGAGGCAGTCCTCACCGTCGTGCTGCACCCCCCCTTCCGCAGTGCGGGGCCCCTCCTTTTCCCATTTTCTGGGCCCCTCCTCCCCCGTCATTTGCTGGCCCCCCCTTCCCCGGCCCAGTGCTGCGCCCCCCCCTTAAAGTTCAGTGCGGGGCCCCCTCCTCACCGTCGTGCTGCCCCCCCCCTTCCTCACCGCCCATGGGGGCCCCCCCCCTCACCTTTCAGTGGGGGCCCCCCCCTACCGCAGTGCTGGGCCCCCCCCTAAACCGTCAGTGCTGTCCCCCCCCTTCCCCGCGTGCTGCGCCCCCCCAACCGTCATGCTGTCCCCCCCCCTCCCCGTCATGCTGTTTCCCCCCTCCCCCGTCAGTGGCCCCCCCTCCTCCCCGTCAGTGCCTCCCCTCCTCCCTTCAGTGCTGCCCCCTCCTCACCGCCCAGTGCTGCCCCCCCTTCCTTTGGCGCTCTCCTTTCCCGGCCACTGCTGATATTACCAGCTTTTCCCGAAAAACAATCTTCTGTGTGGGGGATCACCCGGAGTGAAATTAATTACAGTGTGTGTGAGGTGTAAAGGGAAATATATGACTGTTGTTGGCGGGTTTTTTTATGGGCCTTTTTTGGGTGAAAAAGGGGCCAAATTTTTTATGCACCAAATGGAAATTAGGGGGGCTCCCTCCTTCTTTGTTTCCCAATTGGGAAATAATCCCAAACAGTTCAAATCACGCCCTTAGTACTTTTATTCCCATTGAAAAACAATAGGAGGGTTTGCGGCAAATTTGCTTACAGAACAAATTCTCAGATCAGTGTTTGTTAAAAAAAAAAAAAAAGGGAAAAAAGGGTCAGGGTAGGTTTAAAATGACTTTTTGGGAAGGGTTGGTATTTGGTGTAATTGCACTTTTCGGGCGAAAATTTTTGGGGCCCTGTAAATAATGTAAAAAACATAGAATTCACTAAGTTCTCCAATTTCCCCGCTTTTCCCCACGCTTCTAGCACCAGTAAAAAGGGCTAGGATGATTTTTTTAGGTGTGTTCCAGGGTTTGGATAATTTGGGGGGCATTTTCATCCCCCCGTGCCTGGGGCAGCAGGGAGCTGAAATTTCCGCCCTGCCTAAAAGGGGGGTTTTTAAAATTTTGAAACCTATCAATACGGGATTTTAATTAAAATACTGGGGATATATACCTATTTTCCTTTACGGGGGGACCTTCCCTTTCCCTTTATATGGGCTTAATATTTTCCCTACGGGAGCCTATTTTACCCCCTTTCCCTTAATGGGGTCTTTTGTTTGGGGGGGGGTTGGGTGGGTTATATCTGAGTTTTTTGTCAAACCACTATTTTGGTCTTTTCAGTGCCCTTGCGAAAGAATTCGGCCCCCCTTAAACTTTTCTCCCCTTTTGGGCCCTTTTTCAGGTTTCAAAAAAAAGGGGATATAAAATTTTAAATTTTTGGTAAAAGAATCAAAACAATGGGCCCAAAATTTTGTGAAAGGAATTAAAATTTATTGGTTATTTTAAACTTTTGTAAAAAATAAAATACTAAAAAGGGGGGGGTGCAATATTACCCAGCCCCTTTCCCTTTCAGGGCAGAAAAATCACCCCCGAATTTTCCCGGGAGGTTCCCTGAAGGGTTTCCAAGGGTTTTTCCTAAAGGGACTTTTTAATGAAAAATAAAATCCCCCGTTTTGAAATAAAGTCCCCGTAAAAATGCCCCGCTGCTCTGTGATAGTCCCGGGGTTCTGTTTAAAGGAGAGAGCATGAAAACCCAAGGGAAACCCCGGGAGGCCCGTGACGGGCCTTAAGGGGAAAGTTGGCAAAAGAAGCCATTTCTAAAGAATATCCATAAAAAGTTGGTTTAAAATTTTTGCCACAACCGCCTGGGAGCCCCAAAAACATGGGGGGAAAGGGGTTTTCTGTCGATAAAACCAAAACAAAAACCCACAAGGGGCCAAAAGAAAAAACGTTTTTCTTTGCCATAAAAAACAAAAAAAGGCTCACCCCCCTAAACACAACATCCCCATTGTCACCCCATGGGGGGGGGGAGCATCATGGTTGGGGCTTTTTTCAGCGGGGAAGGGAAAAGATTTTAAAAATTGATGGTAAATGGAGGAAACCCCAAATACAGGACCATTTGGAAAAAAACCCTTTGGGGATTTCTGAAAAAGCCCTGGACGGGGGAGGGGAGTTTTAATCTTCAAAAAAGAAAATTAAACCCCCAAACAAAAAGCAAAATCTACAAGGGAAAGGGTTCAAAAATAAACACCTCCAGGTGTTAAAAATGGCCATGTCACAGTCCAGACCTGAATCCAATCAAGAATCTGTTGAAAAAGTTTCTGTTCACAAACGCTCTCCATCCAACTTCACTGAGCTCCAGCTGTTCACAAACGCTCTCCATCCAACCTCACTGAGCTCCAGCTGCTCACAAACGCTCTCTATCCAACCTCACTGAGCTCCAACTGTGCGCCAATGAAGAATGGGCAAGAATTTCAGTCTCTTGATGTGAAAAACTGATAGAGACAAACCGCAAGCAACTTGCAGCTGTAATCGCAGCAAAAGGTGGCGCTACAAAGTATTAACTTAAGGGGGCCGAAAAATTTGGCACCCCCCACGTTTGTTTTTTATTTTTTACGAAAGTTTAAAATATCCAATCAGGGGGCGTGGCCTGGACATGGCAGCGTGAAGTCGCATCTACCTCGGGCTCCGCTAAGCATCTCCTTATTTGTGGCTTGCCTTCACTCCCAACCAGGGGAAAAGCTTCCAAGAAGAAAGGCACCAAGTCTCTGGTACCTCCCTCCTCACCTCAGGGGGGATATCGGGGCTTATTTTACACACCCGCCTGGAAATCCTCGGCCGGGATAAGCATGCGGCCCTCTTCAACATGGCCGCGGCGCCATGTGCACGGAGCCTCAGCGTGCTGCAGCGCGCCCTCCTCCTGCAAGCCGGGACCCGGCGCCTGAATAAAGGGACTCACCAGGCACTCCGCGGGACCTGCATTCATCCTCCTGCCTCAGGTCCGTTCCAGATAGCGGTGGAGAGGGCTGTTCTCGTCCGGCGGGTGCGGGCGGTACTGGCGCCTCCGGTCCTTCTCCCCCGGCCTCGGCGCGGCAGCAGGACGCAGACCAAGCTGCTCAGTGGCTCCCTCCTGCAGAGATGCCGGCCCTCTGATGCCGAAGGATGCTCCTCCACCTTGTCCCCGGCAGCCAGTCCGTTTCAGCAAGCACAAGCTGCACGAGGAGCCCAAGGAAAACACTCGGGTCCACTCTCCTCCATCACTTCACCAGATGCAGGTACAGGGCAGGGAACTGGGGATGCCACTCTGCTCATAGATATGGACACTGCTCTGCCATCACCATGTAATTATTTAATCATATTTCCATATATTTTATAGCTTGAACATTGTCTTTTTATTGCTGAGTTTCTACTCTTCAGAATTTTGTCATTTTTGTACACACAACTTTATTGTATTAAAAATGAAAAAGTCAATAAAAAAGATCTGATTTTAAAAAAAAGAATTCGAGGGCTGCCTGAATCTGTCCTACCAGCTGAAATACAAACGGTGCTGACCACAATTTTCAATGATCTTCTGGGACGTCCTCCCAACACTTATATCGAGATGGACAGAGCACATAGGGCCTTGCGCCCCCCTGCTTTGGACCCGAAACGCCCCAGAGACGTTATCTGTAGAATCCACTTCTACCAACTTAAAGAGGACATTCTGAGAAGGGCTCGCCAGAAACAGAGGATCCACTATGAAGATGCCCCTCTGCTGCTGCTCCAGGTTCTGTCCAGACACACGTTGTCACAAAGAGCTGCGCTGAAACCCTTGTTACAGGAGCTTAAGGACAGGAAAATTTCATACCGCTGGGGATTCCCCTTTGCCCTCATCTTTCGCAATGGCGACAAATCTCTCTCAATACGTTCCCCAGATGATATCCCGTCTTTTCTTCAAGACCTGAACATTCAAAATGTTGTCCTCCCACCTTGGCCCAGCTTTACAGAGCCGTCAGCAGGTCCCCCTTCAACGGCGTCTGGTCCTCTTCTGAGAAAATCCCGCAGGAGGCGACACCCTACAGATTCTTCGTCACTGTCAAACCCTACCTGAACCTCTGCACTGGACTTGTCGGGACTTTTTGTTTTCTTTACGACCGTGATGGTCATAGATTTCTCACATTTGGATTCACCAGTAGTTTTTGTAATTGACCACTAGATGGTACTGTGCCTTTCCTGCAATTGGAATTTAGACTAGGCCTTTGCTGCAAGGTTATGGCTTGAGTTTTCCTTAGGTCAGGGTTGTCTTCATAGAATTTATTCATTGGTGGTTTAATGGATATTGATATGTTTGTATTCTTGCTGTGCTGCAGGTGTCCTTACAATGTAAACTGTTAAAACCCTCCCTTCTTTTCTTTTTCTGCCACATGTTGTAGTGTTCATGGGAGCATGGGTTGGTCACCTCCTTCTTTCCCTTATCAGTTAGTTGGAGCCCAGTTTTGAGATGCCCTCCTCTATACTCCCCAATAGGATTTAGTCCCGAACTTGGTTTCTTATAAACCTTGGGACTACTGACTGAGTAGTCAACACATTAGACCCAGCTGCTGGCCATTTCTTTGCCTGCTTATTGGTACCTTTCTATTTTCTTTCCCCTTTTCTCCCCCCCCCCCCCCCCCACTTTTTTTTTTCTTTTTTTCCCTCTTTCTCCTCCCCTTTTCTTCTTTCCTGCCTGATCCTCACCTTGTCTCAATGTCTACCCTAACATTTGCTTCATTTAACGCCAATGGTCTCAATGTCCCGGAGAAACGGTCTCAGGTCTTATACCATTTCCACAAACGCAAAATAAAGATTGTTTTCTTTCAGGAAACCCATTTTAAAACCCATTTTTGCGTAATAAATATTATACCACCTGGTTTTTCGCCAATAACCCGAGTCCAGATCCAAGGGGGTGGCCATTGCTCTGCATAGATCTTTAGCACATCAGGTCCAGGAATGCCGGGTAGACCCTACGGCCCGTTATCTTATTTTGTCTTTGGTTGTTGAAGGCCAGGATTTTACTTTGGTTAATGCCTATGCTCCTAACACGGGTCAGGTTTCTTTCTTCCAAACTTTGGCGGATATTTTAATTCCCATGGCAAAAGGGACGATGGTTTTTGGAGGGGACTTTAATTTAACTTTGGAACCTACTTTAGACAACTCATCAAGTAAATCTGCTCTTCCTTACCGCTCTATAAAACAGGTTAGAAGGGTTCTCAATTTGTTCCAAATTTGCGATACCTGGCGTCTCCAACATCCGGCCGATAAAGATTTCACCTTCTTTTCAGCCCCACATACTTCCTATAGTCGCATAGACTATCTGCTGGTCTCTCATGGTGCTCTCCCTTGGCTCTCCTCGTCGTCCATAGGCAACATACTTTGGTCCGTTCATGCTCCTGTTTACTGCATGCTTTCTGTCCCTTACTTCTCATGGCCGGCTTGGTCGTGGCGCCTCAATGAATCTTTGCTCTTGGACACGGTTTGTATCTCGGACCTTTCCCGCTCCATTGAGCATTTCCAGTTGGACCACTCTCGGGATACTACCTCTCCATGTGTTCAATGGGAAGCGCTCAAGTGTGTTCTCAGAGGCGTCCTGATTAAGCACGGGGCGAGACTGAAGAGAGATAGGGCTTCTAAGTTGCAAGCTGCGCTGCGTAAAGTAGAGGGTCTTGAAACTAAACACAAACAGGCCTTATCCCCGGGAGTGTTAGCAGATCTCCTCACAGCAAGGTTGGAGGTCAAGCGTGTTCTAGAATTTTCGTGGAAACGTTACTTGCAAATGGGCCGCAGTTAATTCTATGATACGGTAATAAATCAGGTCGCATGTTAGCTAGGGCCCTGCGACACCACATTGCAAGGTCTCATATTCCCTGCATCAAATCCGACACCAGGGGCATGGTTCATACTACCTCTGATATAAAATCTGCCTTTCACTCATGTTATTCTAACCTGTATAACATTCAACCCACCCGTTCTCCCTTGCTGGCCCAGTCTTACTATGTCCCAGCTTCTCGAATACCAGAAGCAGCAGTTACTGAGCTAGACTCGCCCTTTACTATTCAGGAGCTTTTGGTCTACATAACAGACCCAGTGGCCTCTATGCCAGCCCTGATGTCTGAGTTGGAGCGTTTCGGATCTTGGTCAAATTTTAAAATTAATGTTTCCAAGTCCGAAGCCCTAAGTATTGGCCTCCCTGCTAATGTCCTCAATTGTTTGAAATCTTCCTACCCATTTTTATGGCCACCCCCTGGTATCACCTATCTAGGTATTAAAATCCCTAGCGACTTGTCTGGACTCTTCCCGCTCAATTTTGAGTCACTTCTACAGCGAATTTCCTCAGATCTAGATGGTTGGAATAGAAGAGAATTCTCCTGGTTTGGAAGGGTGAGCATTCTTAAAATGACGATTCTACCTCGTTTACTTTACCTTATCCAAACAATTCCCATTTACGTCCCTAATTCGTTTTGGAAGCGTGTCCAACGCATTTTCACGACCTTCATTTGGTCCTCTAATCGGCCAAGATTGGCATACGCTACACCAGTACGGCATAAATCGGTTGGGGGGATAGGCGTTCCAGATTGTAAAAGATACTACATGGCCGCGGCTTATGCCCGTGTTCTGGACAGGGTGTGCCCGGGGGGGTGGTAAATTGTGGACCCAGTTGGCCACATCAATCTGTCCCTTGTCCCTGGCTTCGCTCCCTTGGATCTGGACTCAATCTCTAGTAGCCAAGTACCCAATCTCTTTTAAGACCCAACAAACTTTGACTGCGATTATCTCATATAAAACCTCCCATAATTTAATCGACCGGACGGGGCCGCTGCTCCCTATAGTGGATAACCCTGCCTTCCCTCCTGGCCTAGGGGTACACTCCTTTCTGGGATTTTCTAAGACAAGTCCTCTCCGCTTCCATAGCCTAGCTCTTGGTTCCGACATTCTCCCATTTCATTCCCTCCCCCAAGAGATGACCTCCACTTCTTCATCCTTTTTTAAATATGCCCAGCTACGGCACTTATTTAACACGCTCAAACCTGTTGGCGACTTTAAGAGACCTCTCTCGCCCTTTGAACAGATGTGCCTTCTCGAGGCCCCTCCGCGGCACATCATTTCTTCTCTCTATAGGGAACTATCCTCTGAACATAAGTCTTCGCTCCCATCTTACTGTAAAGCTTGGGAAGACGAGCTTTATAAGTCATTCAACACAGGCCCTAGGGCTGAGATGCTTTACTCTGTCCCATAAAGCGGTGATAGCTTCCAGAGCACAGGAGACTAGTTTTAAAATCTTCTCCAGGTGGTACAGGGTTCCTTACCTTGTACATAAATGGTTCCCCTCTGTCCCAGATACCTGCTGGCGCTGTGGACTGGAAGTGGGCACCATGGTGCACATTTGGTGGGGGTGTAGGTCCCTAAAAAATTTTTGGGATACAATCTTTGAGGTCATTCAAAAGCTAACCAGCTTCTCGATCCCCAAAACACCTGAAGCGGCTCTCCTGTTTATGTTTGATTCCTCGATCCCTGCTTATAAGAAATCTCGACTACGCCAAGCTGCCAAAACCGTTATCCCAAGGCATTGGCGATCTTCTGAACCACCTACCATTGAGGAATGGTTCTCTGAGGTGTCTAAAACATATCTTATGGAAGAGCTCCTGGCTTCATCTGAGGCTCAGGTACGCCAGCTCCATAAGACATGGACCCCTTGGCTTTCCTTCCAAACGTCCCTCACACTTCCGGGGGTTCTACGACGGGACGGGGTGCGACCTTAGCCTGCTACTTCTGCCCGTCGTGGCATGCTCAGGGTGGTGTCCTTTCCATCCCTCTTCCCCCTCCTCCCCCCCCCTTTTTTCCCTCTCCCCCTTTTCCTTCCCTTCCTTTTTGTCAAAGTTTCATTTAATCCTTTCAGTTGTACGTTAATAGACTGCCAGTATGTCTGTTTTATTTGTATATTTGAGTTAGCGACATTAGAATTTTAGTAGTACACGTACTTCTATATCTGCATGTAACAAATTTTTTAATTATAATGCGATTATTTTGCTTCATTATATTTAACATGTTGTATTAGGCCTGGTTGGCCCATTTTTCTTATAAGGTTGTGCTTTCTTTGTTTTGGGAGACCCTCCATGTCTTTCTTTGTATGCCGGATTCTGTCTGTTTAATTTCTTTCTAATAAAGCCCCTTTGAATGAAAAAATATCCAATAAATTTCGTTCCACTTCACAATTGTGTCCCACTTGTTGTTGATTCTTCACAAAAAAATTAAAATTGTATGTCTTTATGTTTGAAGCTTGAAATGTGGCAAAAGGTAGAAAAGTTCAAGGGGGCCGAATACTTTCCCAAGGCACTGTATGTACGTGTATGTGTATATAGAGTGTGATTTTGCTCTCAATCCTCTTCGTCTTCTTCAGGTTCCTCAGGTCCAGGACTCTCACAGCTAAAGACAATGGCCCTTTTCATCAATGACCCCTCAAGGATGGACAAGGACGGAGACCGCAGGGCCACCAGGATATTAAACCTCACCCTGGAGATCATCTACTTGGTAACTGGAGAGGTGGGAGTCTCACATGACCTCCCTCTTCTCTCTATTAGTAACAGGTGAATCATGGGCAAAGGTGAGGGGTTTTAGAATCTATGTAGTGATCAGTGTCTCCCCAAAAACACGGATTACACAGTAGTGAAGAAGTCGTCTGGGGAGTGTGGTGGCCTCCTGTGTCAGGAGGACGGAGCAACACCCAGAGCCCCGAGCCTCCACCTCATTCACTGACACAGAAGATCCTAGAACTGACCACCAGGATCACTGAGCTGCTGACTGGAGAGGTGAGGGGAATGCTGGGATATTATACAAAACACAAGGGGATGATGGGTCTGATGATGAGAGGTGGGGGGAAAATGCTGGGACATTAAACATAACACCGGGGAAATAATGGTCTGGATGATGAGAGGTGAGGGGAATGCGGGGATATTATACATACAACAGGTTATGATGTGTCTGGATGATGAGAGGTGGGGGAATGCTGGGAAATTATACATAACCCCAGGGGATTATGGGTCTGGATGATGAGGAGAGGTGAGGGGAATGCTACATTATACATAACAGGGTATTATGGGTCTGGATGATGAGAGGTGAGGGGAATGTTGGGACATTATACATAACACCGGGGATGATGGGTCCTAGATGATGAGAGGTGAGGGGAATGCTACATTATACATAACACAGTGGATGATGGTCTGGATAATGAGAGGTGAGGGGACTGCTGGGATATTATACATAACACAGGGGATGATGATGAGAGGTGAGGGGAATGCTGGGATATTATACATAACATAGGGAATGATGGGTCTGGATGATGAGAGGTGAGGGGAATGCTGGGAAATTATACATAACACAGGGGATGATGGGTCTGGATGATGAGGAGAGGTGAGGGGAATGCTACATTATATATAACACAGGGGATGATGGGGTCTGGATGAAGGAGAGTTAGGGGAATGCTGGGACATTAAACATAACACAGGGGATGAGGGTCTGGATGATGATGAGAGGTGAGGGGAATGCTACATTATACATAACACAGGGGATGATGGGTCTGGATGATGAGAGGTGAAGGGAATGCTGGGATATACATCACGGAATGATCGGTCTGGATGATGAGAGGTGAGGGAAATGCTACATTATACATAAAACAGGGGATGATGGGTCTGGATGATGAAGGTGAGGGGAATGCTGGGACATTATACATAACACAGGGGATTATGGGTCTGGATGATGATAAAGGGGAGGGGAATGGGGGGAAAATTTAAATACATAACACAGGGGATGAGGGGCCCTGGATCATAGGAGAGGTGAGGGGAATGCTACATTATACATAACACAGTGGATGATGGTCTGGATGATGAGAGGTGAAGGGAATGCTGGGATATTATACATAACACGGAATGATCGGTCTGGATGATGAGAGGTGAGGGGAATGCTGGGACATTATACATAACACAGGGGAATATGGTCTGGATGATGATGAGGAGGGAGGGGAATGCTGGGACATTATAAATAGCACAGGGGATGATGACTCTGGATGATGAAAGATGAGGGGAATGCTGGAACATTATGCATAACACAGGGAATTATGGGTCTGGATGATGATGGATCCTTGTGTTGTCAGGTTCCTATAAGGTGTCAGGATGTCGCTGTCTATGTCTCCTTGGAGGAGTGGGAGTACATAGAAGGACACAGGGATCTGTACCAGGAGGTCATGATGGAGGATCCCCGTCCGCTGACATCACAAGGTGAGAGGAAAGAAGAGACAACAGGGAGTGACGTCACCAGCCCGACTATCTCTTTCTCCTTTCCATCGTCTCATAAAATTGGAGATGATACATATGATATATAGACAGATATACCGCAGCTCACGTATTCCGTCACTGTATGCCGCAGCTCATGTATCCGTCACTGTGTGCTCCCTACAGATGGATCCAGTATGAGAAATCCAGCAGAGAGATGTCCCCATCCTCAGTATTCCCAGGACTGTCCAGAGGCAAGTGTCCCAGAGAATCATGAGGTAGAGGGAGCTGAAGTTTCCTCTAAATATGACCAGAATGGAACAACCTGCACTTATTTCACTGTTTTGTCCCTTTAGGGGAAAATCTGATTGATATTAAGGTTGAGGAGAAGCAAAGAGATGGACTTCCCAGGGAATCCTCACATAGATGACCCTAATACACAATCTGTATACGGGGGGTGGACCTCCTGCAGTCACAGATGGGCTTAATAGAAAATTTGAGGTCTCTTATGTCTATCTGTCTGCTGTACTGAATTGTTCCATATGTCACATCAGGGTGAAGATCTGACTGATACTAAAGTGGAGGCTGAAGAAGAGAAGATGAGGAGCGATAAGCCGAGGATAAGTGACGTGAAGAAGGAGATCCCAGAAGATGTGACCACAGGTGAGTAGTAATGAATTCAGAGGTTTCTTCAGGGATCCTGTGTTATACCTGGTGCGGGGCCTGAGGAGGTGACTTCTCTCCAAGGCGTTCTATAGTTCCTGCCATACATGAGACTTAGGATCAGGTTTTGGGGTTCATCTGCACTGACAGCCGGGATCTGAGGACACTTAGTAGATCCACTGTAGCCCCACAGTCAGAGGTCACATAATAGAATTCTGGAGGCAAAAATGAAAATCCATTTCATCCTTAAGGTCAGAATTTTTGACGGGTTAAATAGAAGCTGAGAGGAAGTGATTCCCTTCTATATATTATGGACACTTATTGCAGGGTTTTGGGCGGAGTTTGTGATCTGCTCTCAGGGCCACTTCATTAGGGCCACCTTTCTCTAGAACAGCCTGGATTTTAGTGAATTGGATTTCAACAAGGTCCTGGGAAAACCCTTTATTACAGATTCTGATGGAAAACCTCACTCTGTCTATTCCATCACATCCTAGAGATGCTCTACACCATGGAGACCTGGTGACTGCAGCAGTTAGGCCTTACAGACCTCATCGTCCCGTCCATGAGCTCAGCTGGAGATGTGCACTTTGTCTCATGATGATCTGGTTATAGCCATGATGAGATTGTCACTAACCAGATGATGTGCACTTGTATTAAAGTGCTGCCCCATTGGTATTGAAGGGCCAGATGTGTGGGCAGAGGACAGACCTGATTGTCAGACAAGGTTGTGTAGAATCTTATCAAGTCCAGGTTTATGTGATAAAAGTGATGAGTGAGTGTAGAGCAGAATTCTGGACTGTGTCACTGATACTTTACAGCGTTATACAAGGATTTATAAGGCTGCAGTCACACAGGCAGGTTCTCACTGTAAGGAGTGAAAGTAATGAGAAATACACACAGTGAAGTCCCATCACTATCTCCAGCGAGACCGTTGGGTGAAGCACAGACAGCAGCGAGGCAGGCGGCTAATGACTCCATAGGGTCCTGGTAGGTTGTGACAGGGATCTGGAGCCAACTGCATCCCACAGCTACTAGAGGCACCATAGAACCAGTAGCACCTTCCAGGGGCCCACAGCTGCTGGTGGAACCATATAGCAAACATCCGGTGGGGTACTCAGTTGGGGTCTGGAAAATTATCGACGAGAGTACTACTTAGAAGTTTTGGTCATGCATCATCTAATGTCAAACACTTCTAATATGGGTGTATTGGATCAGCAAGGATGGATTCATACCCAAAACGGGGTGAGGACGCCTTTCACATGGATAAGTGGCCCAGAGAACACCCTGAAAACATCTCCAGACCATAATGCTCGCCCAACCAGCTTCCAGCAATGGTTGCAGGGTGTTTATTCTCTGATGTTTCTTACCTGACATACCAACATCCATCTGTTCCATGAAGCAGAAAATGTGACTCATCGAAGAAAACAACCTTTTGTTGATCAGCAGAGGTAAAATTCTGATACTGCCAGGAAAACTGAAAATTTTGCTGCAGCTTGGTTAGTAGAAATGTGATGGCATTCGTCTGCTCCGGGGCCCCATACACAGTAGGGTTAGCAGAGGTGCGGTGACATCTGTCTGCTCCAAGGCCCAATACACAGTAGGGTTAGCAGAGGTGCAGTGACATCCTTCTGCTCCAGGGCCCCATACACAGTAGGGTTAGCAGAGGTGCAGTGACATCCTTCTGCTCCGGGGTCCATGCACAGTAGGGTTAGCAGAGGTGTTGTGACATCGGTCTGCTCCGAGGCCCAATACACAGGCCCAATACACAGTAGGGTTAGCAGAGGTGCAGTGACATACGTCTGCTCCAGACCCAATACACAGTAGGGTTAGCAGAGGTGTAGTGACATCCATCTGCTCCAGGGCCCCATACACAGTAAGGTTAGCAGAGGTACAGGGACGTCTGCTCCAGGTCCCATTTCACAGTAGGGTTAGCAGAGGTGCATGACCCTCCGTCTGCTCTAGGGCTCTATACACAGTAGGGTTAGCAGAGGTGTAGTGACATCTGTCTTCTCCGAGGCCCAATACACAGTAGGGTTAGCAGAGGTGCAGTGACATCTGTCTCCTCCAGGCCCCATACACAGTACGGTTAGCAGAGGTGCAGTGACATTCCTCTTCTCCTGGGCCCCATGTACAGTAGGGTTAGCAGAGGTGCAGTGATATCTGTCTGCTCCAGGGCCCAATACAAAGTAGGGTTAGCAGAGATGTGGAGAAATTCATCTGCTTCGGGGCCCCATATGCAGGACTGTTTGCTGTTGTACTAGACCCATGTTTGGTCGCCCCTATGGATTATTTTGGGGGTGAGCTGCTCCAATGTAGCATGTCAGTCCGCTCTCACACACCTTTCTAGCCAATGTTTACCTCTGACATCAATTTTCCATGACACTCCACAGTTTCCACGTCTTATTTCTCCACTCACTCTATACTTTTACCACAGCAGCCGCCAACAGATCACAAAATGTGAAAGCCAAAACTCTACCATTTTTTGCAACTCACATATATCTCCCCTTATACTCATAACAGCAATGAGAGATATGTGTGCAGACAGCCGATCACACCTTAAATGCCTAGAAAGCCAGTGCACCAATAGGGATTCCTGCATGAGCTACTTGTCTTCGGTAGTAGGAAGTGGTCATAATAAGTGGTCCTGCTGGACCCATCTCTGACTCTGTCCAAAATAACTTAATAAAAACTGCAGGTGTTTTCCAGCCTAAAAGGAATGTTTAAAATGTTTCTCTTTTGGGGTTTGAAATGAAAAAAAAATCATAAAAACTTTTTTTTTTAATTTTAACAGAACAATTCTGTAAGATCTCTAAGGAAAACTGCCTGTCCTCACTAAGCTATAAAGTACAAGAAGATATGTCGCACTCCTCTGGAGAAAATCACAATGTACATTCAGGAGATCACACTACAGACCTGTCAAATAATCCCCCTAACCATGAGGAACCTTCTCCTGACCAACTACAGATGGTTACAACGAGTACAGGCCAGAAAGAGGGGAAAAGCTTTCCATGTGGTCAATGTGGTAAACGGTTTACAAGATGCTCAAATCTTGTTACTCACAGTAGAATTCACACCGGGGAGCAGCCATATTTATGTTTAGAATGTGGAAAATGCTTTGCCCAGGAATCAGAGCGTGATGAAAATGAGAAAAGTCACACAGGGTAGAAGCCATATTCATGTTCAAAATGTGGGAAATATTTTACAAAGAAATCAAAGCTTGTTAAACATGAGAGAATTCACACAGGAGAAAACCCTTTTTCATGTTCAGAATGTGGGAAATCTTTTACAGACAAATCAACTCTTGTTACACATGAGAGAATTCACACAGGAGAGAAGCATTTCTCATGTTCAGAATGTAGGAAATGTTTGACAGCAAAAGGAAGTCTGGTTAGACATAAGAGAATTCATACAGGGGAAAAGCCTTTTTCTTGATCAGAATGTGGGAAATATTTTACAATTAAGGGAAATCTCATTGCACATGAAAGAATTCACACAGGGCAGAAGCCTTTTTCATGTTCTGCATGTGAGAAATCTTTTACACAGAAATCAAAGCTTGTTACACATGAGAGAATTCACACAGGGGAGAAGCCTTTTTCTTGCTCAGAATGTGGGAAATGTTTTACAGAGAAATCAACTCTGGTTAGACATGAGAGAAATCACAAGGGGGAGAGGCCTTTTTCGTGCTCAGAATGTGGGAAATATTTTACACGTAAATCACATCTAGTTACGCACAAGATAATTCACACCCGGGAGAGGTCTTTTTCATGTTCAGAATGTGGGAAGCAGTTTACAATAAAATCACATCTAGTTAAACATGAGAGAATTCACACAGGAGAGAAGCCTTTTTCATGTTCAGAATGTGGGAAATCTTTTATAGCGAAAAGAAGTCTGGTTAAACATGAGAGAATTCACACAGGAGAGAAGCCTTTTTCATGTTCAGAATGTGGGAAATGTTTTACAGACAAATCAAGTAATGTTCCCTAAGAAGGACTTATCTCCAGCGAGACTGTTGTGTGCAGCACAGACAGCAGCGAGACAGGCGGCAAGTGACTCCATAGGGTCCTGGTAGGTTGTCACAGGGATCTGGTACTGACTGCATCCCCCAGCTGCTGGAGCAGCCATAGAATGAACATCCAGTGGCCCCCACATATGCTCAAATAGGGTCTGGGAAATTAAGGACCAGAGTAGTATTTTGAAGTCTTGGTCACGCTCCTTCATCTAATGTCAAACATTTCTAGTACAGGTGTACAGGATCTGCAAGGATGGATGATTGACCCAGCGAACACCCTGAAAACCTCTCCAGACTAGTATTGATTGAACTATTCTAGAAAAGTTAAGTTTAGCCTTTCTGAACTTTTGGCGGCCATCCAATCAGTGCAGAGTGCAGAGAAGTGTCAAAAACGTCATCGCTGAGGTGTAGGGCTCTCATTGGCTGCAAAAATCACATGACCATGTTATATGTATTTCACTGTATTACCTTGTAAACGCCATTTCCAGCTCACTCTCTGTACTGTACAGACTGATCTTAGTTATATAGCATTTTCCTCTCCATAGACAGCAATAGTTAGGAAGTTTGGTATTGATGGCTGCATCTTTCCCACATCCAGAAGCTGTTATTTGCTGACATTTGCGTGCTCACATAACGCCTAACTCTCATATACATGGATATATATTATACAGAGTGCTTGGATTTGCTAAATCATACTCAGTTCTGTTTTTGCAGTTTTGGGGATTCAGTAATTGTATAACACCGTCTCCAAATCTACTATGTGTCAAAATGGCTTTTAGGTCCCATAGGGATGCAGGGCCCCATAGCAGCTGCTACAGCTGCACCTGCTATTGCTACGCCACTGCTTGCAAGCGGTCCTCATCTTTTCAGTAAGCCATTGAAAGGAATGAAGTATTTTAGCCTCTCAATTTTTTTCTGTCACTCTTAGAGCCAAATTTTCTTTACAAATTTTCAAATTTACTGTTATGGATGGCAATTCCAGCTTCTCCTCACCAATTAACCAGAACATCTTCTCCAATTGACTTTAATGGGATTTGAAGTTCGAGTTCAAGTTCGAATAGAACTTCGAACCGAGATCACAAAAGTTCAAGGTTCTAATCAAACTAGAACTTTTTACTGTTCGCTCAGCACTATTCCAGACCATAGTGTTACCACCACCAGCTTGTGTTCTTTCAGCAATGTTTGCTGGGTGTTTATTGTCTGATATTTCTCACCTGACACTTAAACGTCCATACATTCCATGAAACAGGAAATGTGCACTATCAGAAAGAACACCCATTACAATCAACAGAGTCAATAACCAGACTGGTCAGTAACCTGAAGCTTTTGCTGCTGTTGCAGCGTGGTTATTAGGGTTAGCAGAGGGGCAGTGACATCTGTCTGCTCTGGGGCCCCATACACAGTAGGGTTAGCAGAGGTGCAGTGACATCTGTCCTCTCTGGGCCCCATACACAGTAGGGTAAGCAGAGTGCAGTGACATCTTGTCTGCTCTGGGCCCCATACACAGTAGGTTAAGCAAGTGCAGTGACATTCTGTACTCTTTGGGCTGTAATGTTCCCTAAGAAGGACATAAACAGAAATTTGAATTTTACTGAAGAGAATCGCCAAAATGTGGAAAATGTTTTATCATAAGGCGAACCTTTGATGTTCCAACACATACATGAAAAATATACGATTTTAGGCAACATAATCTCCTGTATAAAAGTATTCTGCCCGGCCAGGAGTTGTCAGTTCGGGATATTTTGTCAAGTTCATGTTGAAGGGACTTTAGAAGGGGCGGAAAGTTAGTTTTGGCCAACAATTCGCATTTTTGGTAAGTTTAATACTTAGATAGGAAATAGCAGATGTTTTCTCTTTGGAAGGATAAGTTTCCTGTAATGTATTTTGTAGGTTAGAAGGAAAATTCAACTCCAATATCATTGACTTAGAAAGACTAATCATGTAGTAGGAGGGATTTGTAATTTGAATACTATTGCTCCAAATGGTCTGAGCTGGGACATCACATTGTTTGCTTTTAATTAATATTGTTGAATAAACTGTAAAGTAATTTTAGAGAAACATTTCTTTATCTTTTGTTTATATTTGGTTATTTTTTTCTATTAATTTAATAAAGTTTGATTATTTTAGTGCTGATTACCTCATGCGTTACTTAGATCTATATGAATTGATTGAGTGCTAGGGCTTTACTACAGGGGCTACAGCGCACTTATGTGTCCCTGACGCAGGAATCTGTGACATTCTGAAATGTGTAAGACCTTGTAGCTCCAATCAGTGATGGGTGATGTGGTGTTGGTGATATGTCCCATATGTGAATTATTACTTTATGTTTTCAGTCTTATACTAACCCCCAGGCCTAATGCGCTTGTGTTCTGTACATTGTTATTTAACCTTTATTTTAGGACTAAGCAGACAGTCCTGATACACTCAGCTGCTATCTCCGGGCTCGGGGCTCTCTTAAATCACTGGCCAAAGAGACAACTAGCTCCAATCCAGGGGCGTTGCTGGGGTCCTAAAACATCCGGGGCTCGGGCCCTCTGTGTTACACTTTGCTCAGTAGGGCTGTGTTCACACTGCATTTTTCAGGCCACATTGTGAACTGGGGATGTATTTTTACAGAGAAGAAAAACTCCTGTTCCTGTCACTAATTTTCTGCATATTCCACATAGATCCTGTCCATCCCCTCAGCAGTCACTGTACAATGACAATCAGCCATGATGAATTTACTTTTACAGAATTGCTCATCTATGTGTGACAGTGTAATACCGTATAGATAACAGTCACCAAATAATACACTGATACATGGAGCCAATATACCGGACACATCATTGTTACTAAAAAACAAAACAAAAAAACAAATTTTTCCAGCAGAAAAGCATGGCGACACCCCACAGCAACCTGCTTTCCTATGATAGAAAAGCAGATACCCATCGTTCCTTTATAGGGCCCCATTAGGTAGGTATATAGACCTCCTCTCTGTAGGTAGGTATATAGGTCTCCTCAGTAGGTATGTAGGTATATGTCCCATTAGTACAGGGGTCCTCAAACTACGGCCCGCCGCCGACGTTTATCCAGTCCACTGAGTCGCTGCTGCAATCTCTAATTAAGCTGGCCCCTGCCGTCACACTGCTCGCGATGCCTCACATCACCCCCCACCCCCCCCACAGCAATCTCCCATAGTATGGGAGATGCTGTGGGCGGTGACAGGTGACATGAGAGCCATCGCGAGCAGCGCGACTGCAGGGGCCAGCTTCGGGTGGGGGTGGACACTATGCAGGCGTCCAGAGGTCTGACGCAGGATGTAAGTTCAGTCCTCAGCATTCCCGTCACACGTGCGGAGCCATGAGTGCCAGGGTTGAAGCCCCCCCCCATCTGAGACCCAGGTCAGGAGCCCCTCCTCTGAGACTCAGGGAAGGAGCCCCCCACTTCTCCCCCCGAGTCAGGACAGCCATGAGACAGGAGCCAACTTGGTCGGACAGAGCTGACCACCTTTTTAGAATCCCTATAATTACTATGGATTGTATTTTATTTCCCAGTCCCTGTTGCTTGCTTAGCTTTTCAGGTGTCTGGGAAAGCTGGGTGAAGACCTTATTAGAGCTCACAATGTCGGACACATTTGTTATAGATTCCACACAGTGGTGATCTACTCCTGGCACCCATCCCCGATTATTACTCAGAAGACTTGTCATCTGGGAGAGCTGGAATCTATAACAAATGTGGTCAGCATTGGGAATTCTACAAAATGTTTGCATGTGAGTGACCACAATGCTGTGTTACAAAATACAAATTCCATATGGGAAAAAGTGAAAAAAAATAAAAAATAAAATAAAGCAAAAAATAAAATAAAAACACATACATCGCCTTTTTCCCCTTTGCAAACAACCATTGCCCTATACATATATCATGTTATTTAACCCTCACGGTTATTTAACCCGCACGCCATAAAAAAAAGTCACAGAATTGAGATTTTTGTTCATCCCTCCGCACGTAAATGGAATAAGCGATCAAAAAGCCATATAACTGCCAAGTGACACCAAGTAAAACATCAGTTCACCCCGCAAAAAAAAAGTCCTTACACAGCTCTGTTTACTGAAAAATAAAAAAGTTATGGCTCTCAGAAGATAACGATGCATAAATATTTTTGTTTACTCAATAAAAAAACACTTTTTTTTTAAAATTAAAAAACAATAAATTGGGTATCGCCATAATCGTAGTGACCCACAAAGTAAAACTTTTTTTTAAACTATGGTCTGAGGAATGGTCTGAGGAACAGTGCACTGGCCCACTGTTTAAAAAGTTTGAGGACCCCTGCATTAGTAGGTAGATTAGGCCCCTCAAACTAGACAGGTATATAAACCACTCCAGTAGATTTTTAAAGTCCCTACAAATTTGAGAGATTTAAGGTTTTGGGGCTCCCCCCCCCCCCCAAAAAAAAAAAAAAAAAATATTTTTTATAGGTCAGCACAGTAATGGAGTTTGTAGGGCCCCCAGTAATTTGTTAGGTATATAGGGTCCTCCATCAAGTTGGTAGTTACTGTATATAGGGCCTCCTAGTATGTAGGTAGGTATATAGGTTCCCCCAGTAAGTTGGTAGCTATATAGGGCCTCCAGTATGCAGGTAGATATATAAGGTACCAGTAGGTTATTAGCAATATAACGCGACTTAGCCCTCATTGTGCCGCTTACAGATATGTTGCAAGGATAAATGACGCCTGACATCAGGCAGCTTCAGATTCCTTCTTTCTCTTTAGGTTCACAGATACAGGTTTTTATACAGGTGATTAGATGTTTGGTAACAGCATCATCATTACTTCCTACTGTGATTATAATTAGACCATTGGCTCCTCTTATTCATTATACAGCACTATTGGTTACCTGCTAATAAACAGACTTTGGGGACCTTTAAGAATTGCGTTGCTGCAAATCACCCGATGTTCAAATTGGTAATTTCTAAGGTATTTGCTGAGGTAAAAAGAAAACATCTAAAATAATTCTTCACTGTTCTTTTGAAGACTAAGAAAACCATCTGTTACTGAGCGGCTCTTCTTATAGTCACCTACAAATACCATGAGTCTGAGACTTCTCAGTCTCGGGGGATTTTCTAGTCTTAAGAACACTAGAGATGAAGTGATGAAATACTGACCCGCCATACTAATAAACAATATGTACTGGTTGTGATCAGTGACCAATAGGAGAATAGGTATTTTCAGATAAGTAATAAATTTCTCTGACGTCTGGTTAAAAATTACAAACTTTTTCAGATGGGCATACATCCCAAGCCTAACTAGAACCCACAACATAGACACAGGAGACGAGAGCAGGATTTTATAGACATGCCCTCTTACAACCTCTGGTTAAATGCTATCCAGGGTTTCTCCTGGACAGCAAGCAGGTTCTCACGGATTTGCCATTTAATTTTATCATCCATTGAATTTTTGTTGAAGCTCAATTGCTTTATGCTTAATAGTGATTTTTTTTCTGCAAATTGAAGGGGCCCTGATGTAATGTTTGAACATTTTGGATCCTTCCACAAGCTTCTCACAATAGTTGGTAGGAATTTTGACCCCTTCCTCCTGACAGAACTGGTGTAATTGAGCCATGTTTGGGGGTCACCTCGCTTGCACCGGCCTTTCCAGATTTGCCCATACATTTCCAATAAGATTGAGATCAGGGCTTTGTGATGGCCGCTCCAAAACATTGACTTGGTTCTCCTTAAGCCACTTTGTAACCAGTTTGGCAGTAGCTTCGGATCATTGTCCATTTGGAAGACTCATTTCCACCCAAGCTTTAACTTCCTGGCTGATGTCTTGACATGTTGCTTCAGTATTGACACATAGGGCAACATGTATGAATCTCGCCACGTCGGAGCGCAAGTTTTTGAGCACTCGAACGTGAAAGCTGCACCTCTTGTATGTCGGCGCCGGAGGTGCGCTCATACATGCGGTATAAAGTCCGCAGCGCCTCGCCAGTGTGTGAGGTGCAGTGCGGGACTTAGGCGCAGAAGGGACTGCGCCGAATATGTATTCCGATTCGAGACAGGCTGGAAAACAGCGAGAAATCATTAAACATGTTAGCAAAGAGAAAAAAGAGTTGTCTTTCAAATGAATGAATGAATAAAGAGAAAAATCAAAGCTGTCTAAAAGCGAAGAAATGTAGTGAAAAAGTGGATCTTTTAAAATCAAAGGGAAAATATATAAGATCGCTCAAGAAAAAAATCTCTGCTCCGTGCGGCATGGAGTATGAATCAAAAAAACGTTTTTATTACGTGTAAAACATTATCTGAAAAAGAGCTCAAACATTCTAAAAAAATACATAAATAAAATCACTTTCCAAAAATCAAGAACGGCGCAACATCAGGAATTTGGATATTGAAAATTGCCGGGAAATACAGTAATCAAATTTCTGTAAGCGCTTCTCATTGGTCGTCATAAACCACCAATCAGAATGGGAGTGACAGTGACCCATTATAACCTATGGGAAGTTTTGACTAATCAAATGCAAAGGCGGAACGGGTTTCAAAATACAGTAAAAATTCAGAAAAGAGCTGATTGGTTGAGCTAAGCAGGGCTGGCTACCCCCGGCCAATCAGAGCGCGAGCTACTTTTGTCCATTGTAGTCTATGGACAGATCGGGTGCACTGAAATCCTCCGGCCGTGGGGCATGGAGCATATAAATAAATCGTTTTTTTAAGTGTAAAAACATTCTCTGTAAAAGAGCTAAAACCTTCTATAAACAAAACAGAAAAAAAATCCCTAACAACGCGTTTGTTAGCCGTAACACCGGCGCAACAATGGGAATTGGGATATAGAGAAATTTTCCGGGAAATACAGTAATTAAAATTCTGTACGCGCTTCTCATTGGTCGGCAGAAACCGGCCAATCAGAATAGGAGCGACAGTGAACCATTATAAGCTATGGAGAAGTATGGACCAATCACATGCAAAGGCGGGACAGTTCAAAATACAGTAAAAAAGACAGAAAAGAGCTGATTGGTTGAGCCCAGGCGGCAGATATGAATCCACCAATCAAAATGTAGAGCTCTATTTTGAGTGGAGCAAGAAGGGCGTGACAGAAGGGCGCCCTAAAAGTTATTTCTGTCTATGGAAATATTCTAAAAACTTTTGATTGGTCGGGCGGAAGAGGGGCTCGTCCAGCTTAGCCAATCAGCGGGTGAGCTACTTATCTCATAGAGTTCTATGGGGAAAAGAAATGTAGAGAGAGCTCTGTTTTGTGATTGGCTAAGTTAAATGAGGCCCGATTATTTGGGCCAATGGGAAACGAGCGACAGCTCTTAAGGGTTTTCCCAATGCAATCTATAAAAAAAAACCCGTACATGGCCGAAATCAAATGATAAGAAACACGAAGTTGTACCGATGTGTAATTTAAAAAGAACAATAATAGGGTAACGAAAAAAAATTAATTCAATAAAATTTATTTTATTCTTTATTTTCGTTAGCCAATGATCATAGTATGGGTGTAACGAAAAAAAAAAATACAAATGAATTTATTGAATTAATTTTTTTTTGTTACCCATAATTAATGTTCATTTTATATAGGATGTACAACTTCGAGTCTTATTGTCACGGTTCACGGCTGCGGCCCCCTGCTAAGACCGACAGCGTGCCCGTGTCTCCTGTGTCCCCCGGCCGCTGCTGCGACATCCCCCCTTGGGGTCCCTGGGTCTTTGCACACACCTGTCCTGGCTCCTTCCACTCCTGAGGCCTCACCGCCTGTGCTTCCTCCAGCTTCCTGGCATCCCCGTGCGCACCCAAAGTGCTCCCTCTAAGGGGGACCCCGTGCGTCACTGCAACCACATTTAAGGAGTCAAGTAACCCTGGCCCTGCCCAGTGACCTGTAACCTTTGGCTACATAAGGAACCTCCTACCTTTACTCTATGTCAAATTCGTTGTTGTCTTCCCGCACAAGAGCTTGTCCCCTTGGCTGCTGCATTGCTGCTGTCTATCATAGGTTCATACGTCTATCGGTTTCCTGTTGGACATCTGCCGCTGCCCAGCCTGCCCTACCTGCTGTACATCTGCACCTGCTGGCCTATACCTGCTACCTAACCCGGACTGGGCAACTTCACCACTCACCTCACTGACATCCCCTTTTTCACCTCCATGTCCAGCCTTCCAACCTGCCTTCGGCTACCCATTGGGGGTTTTACCATCTCTGCCTGCGGGGGGGCCCTGCGGATCCCCTTTTCCAGACGTTTTCTGGCTGTGGGCCAGAAATCGTTACAGTACGAACTGACCATCAAATATGGATCCCGCCGGAGTGACTTTGCCTGACCTTATTTTAGTGAACCGTCATGGCGTCCACCGGAGAAAATTGTTCCTAAGTTGCAGCCCATCACCACCCCCCTGGACGAAGTCATGTCGCACTGGCCTCTAACCTGCTCCACCCCCCCCCCCCTGCTTTGGCTCCCCCTCCGGGCTGCCATTCCAATCCAGCCCACTTGCCTCTGCCTGCCCTTATTCTGGAGACCCCTCATACTGTCGCGGCTTCCTTTTTAATCATGAAAACCACCATTTTGGGGTCCTGGCCCCCATTTTTTTCCCTTCTGACGTGGCCAAGGTCCCTTTCATTTTTTACCGCTGCAGGTGAACCGGGCCGGGGCTCACCCCTGGGGGAGAGGGGGATCCCGACAGGGGACCTCCAGGAGTTCCTGAGTGCCTTCAGGGAACCTTCGAACTACCTGGGCGCAACACATCTGCGCTTCATCGCCATTTTTGGGGTTCCGCAGGGCGATTCTCCCCTGTGGGACAAATGCCACCCATTTCGTACCCTCCCCTCTGAGCTTGCCTGGAACAAATGGGCCCTCGTTGCGGCTTCGGGGGGGGGCCTCGATGGACGCATTAAGGAAATTTTTGGCTGGTCGGCCCTACCCCCCCCCCCCCCCCGACCTCACCGCTTTGGCTACCCCGGATCGACTCCTTTTTGCGAGAGGGAGCTTAGCTACCCCATCAGCCAGCGCCCCCGGCCTCGCAACCTCCATTCGTACCTGAAAAACCACGACCCCCACCCGCCTGACACCCGTTTTTTCCAAGAGAGCCAAAGGGGGGTTCAACCGTACTCTTTCCACCACAGGGGAAAAACCGCTCGTCGACACATTTAAACCTGTGTCTGTACTGCGGTGGTAGCCGCTTTTTCCTGAAAACTGCCCTTTTCCCCCACGCGCCCGGAAACCCAGTACCAGGGTTTTTGGGGTGAATTACCCCTGAAAAAAAACGGTGTGCCTGCCCCCGTTTGACCACCCAGCACCCAACCCGTTTTTCATCGGTATGCGCTAATGCCTGCTCTTCGGACTCCGGCTCTTCCGAAACTTCATCCATCCCGTCCCTACTGGGAAAGTTCTGCCTCCTGTTTCCCGTCGGGAAAAACCACTAAAGTTTTCATCCGTTAACGGGGGGAATCCTAAGGAGCCAGTCCCCCTTTTTCCCAACCCCCGCCTGTGTCTCTACAAATTGGAGGTTCCCACCAGAGGACCTCCTTCTAAAGTTGCCAATTCTTCTGCTCCAGCCTTTCTCGGGTTCCAGTTCCACTTTACATCCATCCCGGATTGGCGAACGGGTGAAATCGTCCAAAGTGGCAACATTGCTACTTCATGCCTCAACCCACCCCTCTGGGGCAGCCCCTCCCTCCCCCTTTCTCTGCCCTTTTGTTCTCTGTGGCCGGTGAAGATTCACACGCAAGAAGAGCCTCTGTTTTCAAAGACACCTCTGACTTCCCCCCCCCACCCCACCCCGCCCCACTTTTTTCTTCTTTTTTTCTCCCCGGTCCAAGAAGTTTTCCGGGACTCTCTGGACCCTCCTCTGCACAGTTTTCCGGGATAAACCCAGAGGAGGTTTTTACCCCAACCGTTTTTTTTTGGGACCCGGCTCCCGGGGGGAGGGCTTAAGGGGGGAGGTACTGTCACGGTTTTTACAAATGCCCCCTGCATGGACCGACAGCGGCCCATGTCCCCGTGCCTGGCCGCGGGGTGCGACATCCCCCTTTTTCCCCGGCTCTTTTCACACACCTTCCTGGCTCCTTCCACTCCTAGGGGCCCCACCACCTGTGCTTCCTCCCCTTCCTGGCATCCTGTGCGCACACGGGCTCCCCTAGGGCACGCGCGGGGTCACTGCCCACATTTTAAAGGGGTCAAATACCTTGCCCTCGTTCACCAGCACACCTGCACGACATCCGTTTTAAAACAGCCCCATGTCACCTTCTAACCTGAAAATTCGGGACCCACTGCGGGGATTACCACTCTCCTCGGTGGGCCCTGGGATCCCCTGTTCCCGGACGTTTTCTGGCTGTGTGGGCCCGAAAACGTTACACTTATCATTTATTTCGCCATTACAGTTTTATTTTAAATTTCTTAAAAAACCCCAAAAAGCGTCCTCGCCCCTCCCCCTTGGGCCCCAAAAAACCGCGCCTCTTTTAACTTAGCCAAACACAAACAGAGCCATCGCATTTTTTTTCCCCCATAAACTTATGAGATAATATCACGGGTTGGCTAAACGGACGAGCCCCTCTTCCCCCCCCAACCAATCACAGTAAAAAAAATATTTCCCATAGACAGTAAAAAACTTTTAGGGCCCCTTCTATCGCCCCTTCTTGCCCACCAAAAAAGACGCACTACATATATTGGTGGATTCAATCTGCCGCCTGGGCTCAACCAATCACTCTTTTCTGCCCTTTTTTACTGTAATTTGAACTGTCCCTCCTTTTCATTTGATTGATCAATACTACTCCATAGGTTATAATGGGTCACTGTTGCTCCTATTCTGATTGGCCGGTTTATGCTGACCAATGTGAAGAGCTTCCAGAATTTGAATGACTGTATTTCCCGGCAATTCTCTATATCGCAATTCCTGATTTAGTGCCGGTCTCGGCGACAAACGCGTTGTTAGGGATTTGATTGATTTATGTTTATAGAAGGTTACAGCTCTGTGTCAGATAATTTTTTACACTTAAAAAAAACGATTTTTGTTAGTCAGACTCCAAGACGCACAGAGCTGAGAGCCGAGATGTCAGTGCACCAATCTCTCGAGAGACTCCGATGGGACAAGGTAGCGCGCGCTCTGATTGGCCGAGATAGCCAAGCCCCCGCTAGCTCAACCAATCAGCTCTTTTCTGGCTTTTTTTACTGTATTTTGAACTGTCCCGCCTTTTCATGTGATTGGTCCATACTTTCTCCCTAGGTTATAATGGTTTTCCTGTCGCTCCTATTCTGATTGGCTGGTTTATGCCGACCAATGAGAAGCGCTTACAGAATTTGAATTACTGTATTTCCTGGCAATGTCAAATATCCCAATTCCCAATGTTGCACCGGTGACGGCGACAAACGCGTTGTTATGGATTTTATTTCTGTATCTTTATAGAAAGTTTTAGCTCTTTTACAGAGAATGTTTTACACTTAATAAAAACAATTTATTTACTAATACTCCATGCCTCATGGTGCTGAGATTTCAGTGCCCCGATCTCTCCATAGACTACAACGGGACAAAGTAGCTCGCGCTCTGATTGGCCGGGATAGCCAAGCCCCCGCTAGCTCAACCAATAAGCTCTTTTCTGAATTTTTACTGTATTTTGAACTGTTCCGCCTTTGCATTTGATTGGTCAATACTACTCCATAGCTTATAATGGGTCACTGTCGCTCGTATTCTGATTGGCTGGTTTCTGCCGACCAATGAGAATCGCTTACAGAATTTGAATACTGTTTCCCGGTAATTTCCAAGATCCAACCCTGATGTTCGCCGTTTTTTGATTTTTGGAAAGTTTTTTTTTTATGTTTTTTTTTTAGAGGTTTTTGAGCTTTTTTTTGGGAAAATGTTTTACCCCTAATAAAAGCGATTTTTGGAATCAACTCCATGCAGCAGGGAAACTGAGTGCTGAGATGGATTCTTTTGTGATTTTTAAATTTTTCCTCTCATGTTATTTCCCCGGCTCCACTTCGTCCTCCGGCCATTTAGACCAACTTCAACTAGGTTGCCGTGGGAGGGGGAGCGCTGCAATGCCCCGCCTTTTCCCCAACCCACGATCATGCATGCCTCGGAGTTTTGAATTGCCCGTCCCCCTCAAAAAACGCCCACACCCACGCCCATTGCACCCCCTTCATTTTTAGGCGCATCCGAAAGTGGGAAGGCTGCCCTAAAACGCATCACGGCGACGGGGGTTTGGATGGGTGAGGCGCGTTTTCGCCAGAAAACAGACGCAACTCCCCAAACATAATTCACCCAAAACTTTTTTCCTATGAGCCATCTTTTTTGGAAAATGCACCACCCCCCTGCAGCAAAAAAACCCCCAAACAACATGATGCTGTCACCCCCCAACCAATGGTTGTCACGGGCAATGGTATGAACCCTCGGGACCACCGAAAGGATGGCAATAGCCCGCCCGGAGCGGGGAAACTAAGTAGGTCCCAAATTTTCACCAGAAACCGCGCAACGGGGACTTTTGGGGGGGGGGATTAGCAAGGTACAAATCGAAAGGGGCTCGTAGTCGACAACAGGCAGGAAGGTCAAGACAGGCGGCAAGGTTCGTGGTCGAGGGACGGAGGCAAGCGGTACGGTACACGGAATCAAACAAAAACTTCAGGGGGCGTTTTTCAGAGGCAAATCACTAAAGATCGGAAACGGATCAGGAAGAGGCGGCTTAAAAAAGGGCAGCGACCCCCGGGAATACCCAAAATTACCGGCCTTGGGCCCTTTTAAATTTTGCGGCCCGCGCCGCCCTAGGGGGGGGAGGGGCCGTCGGGGGGCAGGAGCAGCAGCCGGGAAACGGCCTGGAAATTGAACAGGGACCCGGCCAGCAGAGCGACATGCAGGCAATGGCGCCGCTAGACGGACGGGCACAGGTGCGCCTGCGACCCGGGGTAACGATCTCAGGGGCACCCGTGACAATGTTCAATATGGCCAAACAGTTAAATTTTAATTTTGTCAGACCACAGGACATATTTACAAAAAAAGTATGTCCTTGCCTGTGTTTTGCAAAAATGAATCTGGCTTTTTTATGTTTTTTTGGAGAAAAGGGCCCCTTCCCGGCAGGCGGTTTTAGCCCTGTTTATCAGTCCCCGCTGTACTGTGGATAATGACACAATTTACCCGCTTCCCCAGCATCTTTAAAGAAACCTTTTTTTATTTTTTTCTTTGGGTACAACCAGTCGCCCAAAGCACGTTAATTTTTGAGACCAGAACCCGTCTCTTCCGAGCGTATGAGGCTGAAACACCCCATCTGTTTGTACTGTGAAATTGTTTCATAGATGAAAAATTCTCTTCCTGATATCTTTGGGTGATTTCTTTAGACTTTCCCCCTGATGTTACCACAGAAACGGGGGTTTTTTGGTGTGAATTAAAATCCATCCCTGGTGTGTCTCCAATTAAACGATGTTGCCAAAACCTATAGAAGCTTCCAAAAACCTGACATCATCAAATTGGTGGTCCCAAAAAAGTTTAAATGAAGAGAAAACCCAGTGTATGGAAATTTTAACTTTTCAAAAGTAATAAAAATGCCTTAAAAATTTTTCTCTCTCTCTCTCGTTTTTCGCATTTGGCAATAAAAATAACTTAGGTGTCGCAAATTGACCTAAACGGTGAAAGATAACTATTCTGATTTATGTCAGAGAGTGAGAAAACCACCTGCAGGATGGAGGCTTTAATATTGGATGGAAACATGAAGTTTTCAACTAAATTGCCTAACCCTCACTAGTAAGGAAGATTAAACTAACAACCTACCAGAGAGTATCCAGAGAAGTAAACAAAGTAATTTGAACCCTTGCTGAATGTGTAAGTATACCCACTGCCAAGGACACGAACAGGTATAAAATTATTTTAAGTGAAGGTTTAATTTAAACATTGAGAGAAAGTAATACAAAAAAAATAAAATCCAGAAAATCACATTTTATAATATATTTGCCTTTTGCTGAGAGAAAAAAGTATTGAAATCCCCTACAAAACTATAAAGTCTAACTGGCATCCTACAGACCAGTTAGAACATACAAAATCAACCTATACCTGCATTAAAGACAGCCCAGACTTAAATATCACCCTTAAAAAAAGTCTCCTGCGCCCATCCTCACTCATTCAGACTCATACCTCAACACATGGGTCAAGACCAAAGAGCTTTAAAAGAATCAGTGACAAGATCATACGACCCTAACGAATCTGGAAAGGGCTACAAAACCATAAGTAAGACGCTGGTGAGAAGGAGACCACTGTTATGGTGCAAAAGTAAAAAAAAGAAAAATACAAAATGAACTGACAATTGACATTGATCTGGGGCACCAAGCGAAAATCCTCACCTCGTGGGGGATCCCTTGATTCATGAGGAAGGTGGATAGATCAAACCTAAAACAACACATGGGGAACCTTGTTAATGATTTCAAAAGCAGCTGGGACCACAATCACCAATAAAATCATTGGTAACTTACTACGCCGTAATGATTTAAAATCCTGTAGTGCCCGCAAGGCCCCCTGCTCAAGAAGGCGCATGTGCAGGCCCGCCTGAAGTTTACCAATGAACAACTGGATGATTCTGTGACTGATTGGGAGAAGGTGATGAGGTCGGATGAGACAAAAATTTAGTTTTTTGGCATTAATTCAACTCTCCGTGTTTGGAGGAAGAGAAACTGCCTATGATACAAAGAACACCGTCCCCACTGTCAAGCATGGAGGGGGAAAGATTATGGTTTAGGGGTGTTCAATGCTAATGGCACAGGACTACTTCACCACATAAATGGGAGAATGGATGGAGCCATGAACCATAATATCATGAGTGTCCCTCCGCCAGGACATTACAAATGTATATATATAGTGTGAGACAGTGACAGGCGGCATTATTGAGGGGAGATATATTTTTCCTAGAATGCTCTCCTATGTGGCCTTGGGGAGTATGTGGAGGGAAGCGTGGGCACCGAGAAGCCTGGTCTCGGTGAAGGGGGGCCGACAGTTTGTGTGTCAGTAACGATATGTTACTGACATGTTTGGTATAAGCGGTTCCAATCGGCTTTTGGTCTGGGTCAGCTTTTCCTAGAGTGGTCAAAGAGAAGGGCGGGTGGCCACTCCCACGCCCCAGGGGAGGCGGGACTCAGGCCTATAAAGCCTGGGTCTGCAGGCCAGCATGAGGTCTGCTGTATACTCTGTGTCTCAGAGGAAAGACCCCGTGCAAAAGAACCTTGCTGTGAATACTGAGCTGTGTTAAGGACTAGTCAGGGAATCCTGTGTCTAGTGAGAGCTCTGCCGAGCAGGTATTTATTTTCTGTTTGCCTGAAGCTAAGGCTTGTTTTTGTGTTTTTGCACCTGCTAAAATAAACCCAGGCAACGCCTGGACTTGAACTAGAAGTTTGTGTCACTGTCTCTGTCCTCCTGAAGCCCTTGCTCCCTACCTGTTGCAGTCCCCCCTCACATATGTGCTTTATCGGATGCGGGCAACGAATACAAAAGAGACATACACCACGTTTGACAGATGATATTTGCTGAAATGCCCATGTCCCTGGTAAAAGCTGCAACAGTGGTTAAAACCCATAGCTGCAAAACAGGATGAACTGCTAACAGTTAATCCAGGCCAACTCACAGCCTCCAAACGATGACTGCAGACAGCAAAGGGGCACAGGAGGCCATGCGAAGCGCCGGCTGAACAAACGCATTGCAGATCAAGAGGCCAATCGTCTCGCCCTGCAGGAGCGAGCAGCACATTAACCGCAGCTCAGGAGCAAGTCCTAAACACGTGGGCCCCAAAGTGTGCAAGAACGACAAGCTCAGCTCCCGCCACCCTCCCTGCTGCGGTACAGACGTCCCTGTCAGAAGATGACGCCCACAACACTTAGAGGCCTATCTGGCTGTCTTAGAACCGTGTGGCCGAGCAAGAGAGGTCTACCTGTGCCTTGCTGGGCTGAGGTGTTGGTGCCTTATTCTAACACGGAGAACCCCAAACAGGCCTATTTTGACCGCAGCGAGCGGATGCCAATGATAATTCCAAGTTAAAAGGGCTGAGAACCTGGCCCGCTATGGGGGTAAACACCAACTTGCGGGCCCCGACGTGTACACAACTGACCTTCACTGACCACCTGCGCCAGCCAGGTCCCAGAGTACGAACCTGGTCCACCTTGTGAAAAGTTGGCTTACAACCAGAAGGATCGACACGCTGGCGCATATGGTGGAAACTGGTTGTCCCTGGCAAGTTCATCCGTCGTAGCCCCCTAATCCCAGTGCTGGGGTGGGACAAAGACCCTAAAAGATGCGCGAACACCTCGTCAGCCTCGACGAGAGGAATAAAGCCACTGAAGGACTTGCTACAAAGCTGGGCCATCTGGACGCTCCAAGCCTGGGAACAGCAAACCGACTGAAAGTCTGATAAGGCGGTCCCAAATCACAAGGGGGTGAAAGTGTCCCAAGGGGAGTGGAGCTTAGAGGGAATCATCCCGGCAGAGAGGAAGGTCCCAACTGTCGGCCCACTCCCGTGCAAGGGCAGAGCCTCGTGGGGAAGAGGCCGCATATTTATGTTGGCGGTGTAGTGGGTCCTGGGCATGTTGCTTGCTAACTGTCCCCATACACTAGAGCCCATGTACTGTGATACAGCTAGACGCAGGGTCTTTGTATGCCCGCCGGTATGCTCCTGCAGAGACTGTATTGGAGACTATCACCAACTCTGTCAATAAAGGTGAATGACTTTCCAGTGACAGCTCTACTTGACTCCGGAAGTCTATCACATCTGGTTTCACATGCCGAGCCCTGATAATCGACCCCACATCCATCACGGACTGTTATTGGGGTCCTGTGCGTCCCACGGGGACAACCAAGAGTACCCTACAGCTTCGTGAAACTAAGACTCCTTTGCTGACTTGGCCACTCAAAGAAGTGGCGTGTTTATCCTCATGCAAACACAGTGATTCTGGGGAGAGACGTACCAATTATTTCTGGGACTTGTGGCAGAAACATGAAACATCGACTGTAGAGGTTAATAGTGATGTCAGGTATGTCATGTTAACCCAGACCCAGAACCCAGAACACTAAAAAGTATGCAAAAAAGGTGGTCATAAGATGGGAAGGACTGGACTTATCCTACTGCCATAAATTGATGTTCTCAGTCCGCGAGGTTCCACATTCCTCGACAGGTTCACCCCTTTTTGAATTAGTCTATAATGCAGACGCCACCGGGGACTTCCATGATATAAGCCAAGAGACGTGGGGAGCAAGAGATCCACTTCCGACAGGAGCGAAAATTGAGCACATTTCCCTAATGCAAGACCGAAATTGCAGCGGTTAAGCCATACGTGGGAACACTTAAACAGGCCAAGAGGCCCAGAGCAGGTATATAACAGGGACCGCCAAAGTAAGGAGCTTTAAAACCGTTGGATCGGGTGCTTAGTGGTTGTTCCCACCCAAGAGAACAAGTATTCTGGCAAAGTGCAAGGACCCTATGAAGTTGTGGAGAAAGTGGGGGAAGTAAACAACAAAGTGTACAACCCGGTAACGTAAGCCAGACAACTGTACCATGTTATTTTTACTTAAACCTTGGAAGAGACCGTGAGACCTTGGGCTGCGTGAGTACTCCCCATAACTAGTCCCAGAGGTGTGTTGTATCCAAGTCCCTTTCAAAGTCTCAGAAGCAGGAAACCCGGGAGTTTTCATACAGAGAACAAGATGTAGTTCTCGGAGTACCAGGGCGGTAGCTAATGTCATAACATGACATTGTCACTGACCCAGGTGCTAAGGGTTCATTTGAAACCTTACCGTGGTTCCAGAAGCTCGCAGACTGGCCATATCTGAGGAGGTCAAGAAGATGTTAGACTCTTGGGTGATTGAAGAATCACGAGTGAGTGGTCAAGCCCCATGTGCTAATCCCAAAAGCCGATGTGCTCGTTGCGCTTCTGTAATGATTTCCGAAGCTTTAACGAAGTCTCAGGTTTTGATGCGTACCCAATGCCAAGGGTCGAAGAGCTAATGAGAGTGTTATGTCATTCAAGATAATTTTCTACTCCATGACCTCACTAAATGCTACTGTGCAAGTTTCCCCTCATGGATCAACCAAAGAGAAGACATCTTTTTGCTACAACCGGGATGGGCTGTTCCCGTAAGTCTGCCTCCTTTATTTCGTTTTGCGGGCTCCGGCCACCTTCCAAAAGATTAATGGATGTCATCCTCAAGCCCCAATCGGTCGATATGCCGGCGCATATCTGGAAGACATCATAATCTTTAGTGAGGGACTGTGAACGCCATCTACCGAAGGTGCAGGCCGTACTTAATTCCCTAGGGAGGCTGTCAAAACTGCAAACCCTAAGAAATGTGATTTAGGACAGGAAAGAAGCCCGGTACCTGGGTTTATCTCCATAGTAGGGTGTAATAAAACCTCAGATTAATAAGTGGAGGCGATACAGGGCTGGCCACAACCCACAAACCCAAAATGCAGGTGAGGGCCTTTTATAGTATCGATGGGATACTATCGGAGGTTCATCCCAAACTTAGCCAGTAACGCAGCCCCACTAACCGACCTGACAAAAAATAGTAAATCTGTCATGGTCCACATTAACCCAGAGCAAGAGGCAATTCCAGTGTTTTTAAAACTTGGCCCTTTGTAAAGGCCAGTAACTCTATCACCCCAAACTTTAAAAAGGGTTTTTTTGTACAGAACGGATGCATCTGATGTAGGAGGGCTGGGCGTTCAGTGCTTTTCCCAAGGAAGTAGACGGAAGAAGAGCCCCAGTAAACGTACTTAAGTAAGGAAGCTCGCGGAGAGGAACTACAGTATTTGTGGAGCGAGAAGTGTTTGACCCATCAAGAGGCCCCCACGAATCCCTTAAGTACTACCTACTGGGCGGCGCCATTTCAGTTGATCACAGACCACTCTCCTCAAACCTGGATGACCGAGCAAAGGAGAGAAACGCTAGGTTACCATAAGGTTCCAGACACTGCAGAATTACAGTTATTTCTGTAAAGCATAGGCAGGAAGACTGCAGGCGATACTGCTGACTCAACTGTCAAGAACTCTGATTTGGTAGCTAAAAGTGTCCGACCCCACAGGTTCGAACAGAGGGGGAGGGTATGTGAGTACAGTGACAGCGCATTATTGAGGGGATATCTATTCCTCCTAGAATGCTCTCCTATGCGGCCTTGGGGAGTATGTGAGTAATGCCGTTTCACCGAGAGCCCTGGTCTCGGTGAGGAAGCCGACAGTTTGAGTGACAGTAACGAAGACTGTTTTACTGACATTGTTTGGTAAAAAGCGGTTTCCAATCCGCTTTTGGATCTGGGTCTGCTTTTCCTGGAGTAGGTCAAAGAGAAGGGTGGGTGGCCACGTCCCACCCCCAAGGGAGGCGGGACCAGGCCTATAAAGCCCGGGTCTGCCAGGGCCACATGAGGTCTGCTGTATAACTCTATACCTCTGTGTCTTGAGAGGAAAGACCCCGAGCAAACGAACTTGCTGAGAATACTGAGCTGTAATTAAGGACTAGTCAGGAAATCCTGAGTCTAAAGAGCGCTGCCGACGAGTATTTTTTTTTTTTTTTTTTTTTTTTTTTTAAATGTTTTTTAATGAACAATATCCTTGACGATCAGCATAGACAAACAATAACAGTATGCATAAAAGGATTACACAGAAGCAATCTGGATGAAATTGTCCAAACATACTGAAAAAAAGGGTTTTACATCAGGACAGTTACATTTTTTCTTTTGAACAACAAACATCACACAGTCTTAGGCACGATATTTTGAAATTGACTTACATTTCAAGTATACTGCGAAAAACAGTTACAAACATAACTATTGTAAGTGCAGCGCGGTTCAGTTTCACCTCTCCACCGAGCATCTCGAGTGTGCGACCACACCCTCCCCCTCCCCGCCAGAACAACACCAAGCGGGGCACGATTGCCTCCCACGAGCCACGGCAACATTAGTCCAACGTCCACCTGTTAATATCCAATCCCGTCGTCAGTCATATGCTAAGCCCAATATACCTCATTAGGGATCCGACGCTCCGCTTCCAAAATTGATCGGATCGGCACCTGCCAACTGTCTGCCCTGGTACCAAGAAGTTGTCGCAAAGCAACGTTTTATGTGGTCCTTAAAGGGGGTTGTCTCACTACAAGGATTGCTTTTCATGTTAAAGATCTTGCAAAAACAAGTCACTTTGCAATAATGTATCCATTACCAGTGTCCTACCTATTCTTAATACTCCCTTGTATGGGTCAGCATCAGCTCCTCAGGTTGCTATAAGCTACAGACCTGTTATGATCTAACCTGAAAAGGCTGACAGCTACTGGTTCGATAGCTAGTAGACCTTGGCCTTTCTTTCTTCTTCTGCAGCCTAGTGAAGCCAGTAAACAACACCCCTATGAATTCCAAAGTGAACCAAGTGAAAAACATACTGAGGTAATATGAATAATGTATGAGAAAAACCCCTTTATATCTGTCGAAAGAGTATCAATGTTATTATCTTTCCATAGCTCAACAGAACTTTTTCTCTTGCTCCTTTGGCAAAGTGGCTCGACAGTCCCATGTGCATTAAAAAGTAAAATTTACTCTGAAATAGACTTAAGTAGGGCCCCCTAAGGCTGAAGCCCAGACCTTCACAATAGCTTTGCGAGCCGCCGCCACAACATGCCATCAATCTTTAACATGATGGGTATATCCATCCGTACCATGCCCCATTTACACAAACAAAGCCCAAGAAAGAGCTTGTCATCCATCACACTACAATTCAAAGACTGGTCCATGTATTCCGTTACATGACCCAGAATTCTCGTATTAATGGGCAATCCACAAACAAGGGTAGAGGTCCGCCGCTGGGGACCCCCAATTGAAACAGCATCGGTTTGGGAACCGTCCCCATACGATTCCCCTATAACTGTGTAAGATAGGCGTTATTTGCTACCGCTTCATGAACATCTCAGCATATCCTAGTCATCGGTACAAATTTTATGTGCGTCATCCAAATGCCTTCAGTATCATCGAATGGGCGGGGGTGTGGGGTGGGGGGGGGGTTGGGGTGGGAGGAGAAAACAGCAACCCGCTTCTTCCACTTAGCTAGACCAAAGATTGAATGTGTCATACTCAAGATACACAATAAGGTAATAGTAAATAGTAGACAAGAACAACTGCGCTCAAGTGTCCAAGTTGGAGGGTTATAGAATTAATATGATCAAAGGCACGAGCCCAATCTGCAGGTTGTAGGGTCGCTTCACTCCTATACAAACTAATCTTGGTAAATAATATAAAAACACGAGAATTGGGGGCGTGGCGAATAAAGCACCGCAACTCAGAGATAGAAAATCGTTGTTTAGTGTCAAGGTGCAAAAATGTTTTATTTGATGCTAAGCCCAAGCTGCGCACAAATTCTGAAGGTTTGCTGTATTTACAGCCCCCAGGAAATTTGGTGATACTATATTAAAGATAAGTACGGGGAAAAGTCCCCGGGTATTCAGTTTTTTAAGTTGCCTAATTTTCGGCCACGCCCTCCACACCGGCATGAGCAGCTCATCATCTTTTATCCCCAGGGTAAGTTTTTCCGTACAGTACAAGAAACAAAATTAATAAGTGAAATATTCGGCAGCCCTGCCCCGAGATGATCCAAGGGAGCTATCTGTACAAGTCCGTGTAGACCGTGCCCAGTCCGTAAGGAAATGGCCCTAGGGCCAAAATAATAAGACGGATTTGGGAAATCCCAGACCAACACCGTGCAATCTACGCTGTTGTAAGTAAATGAGCAAAGAATACTCGCCCTTTTTGTTGTCCCAAATAAATTTCCCTATATTGGTGCATTAAATAGTTTCTCATCCTCGATCGCCAGATTAAACAGGCAAGCATGGGAAGATATATAGAAGTCCGTGGAATTTCCACCATTTTGAATAAATTACACCTCCCAAGATGGAGATCGGAAGATCAGGCCCCATCCCTTCACAAGTTTGTACAAGGTTATCATAATATTTTGCACATATTAACATGGAGGTACAAATTGTCAGGGAAGTTTAGGTCAACCAGATGCCTAAATATTTCAGGCCCGAGTTACAACCATCGGATCGTGTTAGTCCTTGACCAAATGGGCACAGCGTCCCATTAATAAGCATTCCCTCACTTTTAACTACATAATCCGTGTAGCCCTGATAGAAATCCCACTGCCTTCATGTCATCAAGAAATTGGTGCTAGTTCTGTCTGGGGTTCCTGATCATCAGCAGCCAATCGTCAGCATATGCAGTGACCCTGATTTCCCCTAGTGGGGGACAGAAACCTGCGTAAAGCGGTGACTGATTAATATGATAAAGGTGAGGATCAATAGACAGGTTAAAATAGTAGGGGTGAGATGGGACAACCCCTGTTTGGGGACCCCCTAAAAAGGTCAATAACTGGAGATAGTTGTGTTGTTGATAAGCAGGGTCGTTGTAAATGAGTTCATGAGTGTAATGAAGCTGGCGAAGAGGTTCCCCAAACCCGCCCCGCAAAAGGTGGCATCCAGGAACTTCCCAAGAAACCTTATCAAGAAGCTTTCTCGTGCGTCCATACTAAGAAGCATGGACACCGATGCCCTCTCCGCCATCGCCTGCGCAATGGTCTGATAAACCGCACGAACATTTATCGTAGAGTGTCTGTTTGCTATGAAACCATACTGCGAGGGGTGAATTATGTGCGGCAGAAAAGTTTTGCATCCTGTAGCCACGATCTTTGCTAAAATCTTATAGTCCTGATTTAAACAAGGAGATCGGTCTATAAGAATCAGCAAAGAAGGGTCCTTTTTGGGTTTTAATAGTATAGTGCGTGAAACAAGAAAAAGCAACTACTTCAGTAGATTGGGTATAGATACCAGTATAAAGATTTGCTTAAGAGGGGGATAGTTCCGTCTGTAATATTGTATAGAATTCTGTTCATCCGAAAAACCGTCCGTCCCGGAAGTCTTCTGTTTGCCAGCCCCTCCACACCACTCAACGCACCTTCCCACCCTCCTCTGTATATCAGCCTCAAGGAGAGTCCGCAGTTCGTCATTAACTTTTGGCATTGACAATTAAAACTAAAAAGGAGTCCCTTCTAGAGATCACATGTTCGGCTCCATAAAGGTGTCACATAATACACCAGGAACTAACTCCCTTTTACTATGTCCCTAATGATCCGCTAAGATACCCTGAGGGCGCGATTTTATTTGCCGCTATCGGGTGGCCTGCCCCGCCAAGGGGTGGCTTTGGCCTGTGTTCGCTAAGTAGTTGCCCATCCTGTACCCACATTTAAATACTGGTTTCGCTGCATTTATGTGGCCTTAGCTTTCCCCCGGAGGAATGCATTCCAAAAGGGCGTTGCTTCAACAAAGTGCGTGTTGATTTGCAACTGAGGGTCTACAGGAAAACCGGTTCTGGGATGGCGCAAGCTAGAGTGCATTCCCGAAACTTCTGCTGCTATGGGCCTTTACATTCATGCTGACATAGCTGATTATATGTCCGCCGTATGACAGCTTTTGCTGGGCCCACAAAAGTCGTGTATTTGCGGTGGGTGGGATCGCATTATCTGTTCCAAGAACCTCTGCACCAAGTGAATATTGAGAAAGTCTCCAGTCCCTAAATTACGTCAGAACTGATGAAAATACGTTGGACTCACCAGGTCTGTTCCCTACGACTGAGTAGCGGAGCCCCTAGAGAATATTGTGATGGGAGCATGGTCTGAGACCACCATTCGGCAGCATGTCAGCTGTGACTACATTGTGTTAAAGTGAACAAGAGACCTAGGGCCATGTCTATGCGAGAAAACGACGCATGGAATAGGGAGTAGAAAGTGTAGTGCGTGAGGTCGGTTCCACCGCTCTCCAGTAGATCCAAACACTCCAGTCTACCACCAGTCCTCTAAGTGGGAACCTCTAGGATTGTCATCCCGCGGGTTGTTGGATCTATCCAATATAGGGACAAGGACTGTTTAAAATCCCCCATCATTAAGAGGATAGGAGTGCGGTTATTTTTGCGATAATAAAATCCACAGGTTATTGGAAAAACACCGACTGCCCCCCGCACGCGCATAGACAATGCATAGTGTAATATGACAGTTCCAATACGGACTCTTCATGTATAGAAATCTACCATCGGGATCAGAATATTGGTCTCTATAGACTGCAAGTGTCCCCTTCCTAAAGTATAACATTGCCACCCCCTACTAGATTATAGTGATAGTTTGTCCACTATCATTGATCCAGCCAGGGAGCTCTAATCGGGATGAACCTATCGACTTTGCCAGTGTGTTTTCTTAGTAAGAAACACATCTGCCTTTTGAACGTTTCATATGTGTCATGAACTGTTTTGCGCATTTCTGGGATGTTAAGGGACCTGCCACATTCCAGGCACAAGCATAATGGCACTACGGAGCCCCGCCCCCCTCGTCCGCCTCATGCAGGGGTACTCATCCCCGTGACCCACTGTGGTGAGCTGCAAGATCGGGCATCTACCGCAAAATTGAACACAGGGATGCCGTCCCATAGCGAGCGTCATCCATGCTCACCATGTACGCGGGAGGGGGAGGCCGCACACTTATAAGGAGCCGCACCTTACACCACCACCACTATCCTGCCACAGAGTTTGTGAGAGGAGAGCGCACCGCACACGTAACAAGAACAAATACATATAATCAGTACTAACCAACTTTAAAAACATTTGGCACTGTGTTGGGCCCAAGTATGCAAACAAACAACTTTTTAACAGTGTGTAAGGCAAATGGTTCTAACAACCTTTTGTGAGAGCCAAAGCCCCAAAAAAAAGGGGGGGGGGCGACCCCCATCACGATTAACTTAAATAACCTGAGCAAAAGACAAAGCTAATACAGGAACAGTATCCTGTATTCTTCCTGTCCTGCCCTGAAAGCAAGGTTTGCCAGAAAAAAAGATAGGGGAGGCCAAGGGTGAAGAGGGGGAAGAAAAGGGAAGATAGAGAGAGAACAAGTAAATACCGACTTTCTTTCAGAACTAACATTGTTATACGAACTAAAGATCAGCAGAATAACATTATCATCACTCGCTCATACGCCGCACCCCTCCGCCAGTTGCAATTAGAAGGAAGCGTCGCATTAATCCTCGGCCGTCGTATATGGACCGCGACCACCCGCCAGCCCCTTCTCCACCACTCAACTTCGCGCTGGGTAGAGTCAGCTGGAATCTGATTCCAGACTCATGCAGGTGCTGGCAAACCGTATGAACGGTTACTTTCTCGCGTGAACTTGTAGTGAGAAAGTCCTTGGAAAAATTAGTAAAACGTTCGTTCTCCACTCTCAGCTCGCGCATTGGCGATAAGCTCTATAGGAATTTTAACATTGCTTGTCCAATTTTGAAATATTTTGCAATACCGGCGTCGATGTCTGTTTCTTCTGGTCCCCATGCTGCACTGCGTGGACCCTATCTGATTAGAAGGGGGTCTTTTGGGGTGTCCCAGCCACCCAGTCAGTGGCCTAGTTCGTGGTCATATGAGGCGAGTGCCTCTGCCGGGACCGCTTCCGGAATGCCAATAAATTGAAGGTTATTGCGCCGTACACGATTTTCCAGGTCGTCGATTTGCTTTGTCAGGCTATCAATCACAGCTTGTATTGTTATAAGATGTTCCGTCCTTCCAGGTGATTACTTCTGCGGCCCTCCGGTGCGGGACTCCAGATCCGCCAGCTACTGCGAGTTGTTGTGATCTAAAGGCCAACCGCCGAGTTGACCGAGACCTGAGATGAGATTATCCCTTTTATCCAGGACAAGGGAGAATTATCTGGACTCTTTTGTGCCACTCGCCAAGGGGCCTGGGCTGCGGCATCTTGGGGGGAGGCAGGGTTGCAACCGGTGATGTTGCAGATCTGTAAAATGATCTCTTCCGCTCGTAGTGGGGGAGAATGTGCCATGGCAGTATAGGTTTTTCGGCTGTGATTTGTTTTTGGACTTAGATTTATAGTGAGGAGGCCGATTGTAGTTGAAGTGGCGGTACTTTTGTCCGTAGCCGACGTTTGAGAGCGCGAACGATTAGGGTGGCAAAGAACGAACAAATTTGTCCATAATTTAGATGCCTTGGTGAGGCGGTTCAGCAGGAGTTTATCGGTTATAGTTTTGAAGTCTTTCACAATGAGTTTCAGAGCTGAATGTTTTCTTACTGAGAGAACAAAGGAGCTGTCATATATGCAATATTATGAGCAGGTACATAAGGAAGAAGCCTCCCCAGAACTTCCAACCCTCACAAAGCAGGAGGCACACTTATTTCAACACAGGACGAGAGTGGAAGTTGCAGCTATCATTATGGCCCTCATGCAGTAGATGTCTAGTAGCGTTTAAGCCAAGGACCTTCACTGTTGGAGTGTGCAGTGTTAACTTTTGACAGCAGGTGCAGCAGGATTTATTTTTGTTTTTGTAGCAGACGGCAGCTGTAAATCGCAATTAGAAGAGAACTGTGGCTGGTGGGAAACGGCTGAGGTGGTGGATGTGGGGGAGTAACACATTACCAGATCTCTGTTCGCTTCCTGTGTGTCAAGAAAAATAGCGGTTGTTTGGCAGCATCACTACGCAGCCACGTGAGTAATAACGGAAGTGACCCAAAAAAAAAGAGAAGTCTCTCCCTAGCAGATGCTGTGGTGAGCCGCTAGCGTCCCCAGTACCGTAATTGGTGAAAAAAAAAGGGTCAGCATCCAGCACCCAAGTAAGCCCAGAGTCTTTCCTATCGCCTCCCCCTGCTATTAGGGCCAAGAGTTTTTGTGGCCTGTGGACCAAAATCGCTCAGAGGGGCTTATTATACACTGAGCAGGTCCAGCTCTGCTTGTGCAGCGTTTCTGGAAGCGATGCCTGGCTCTTGGCCCCCCGCATATCTCTCACGCGCCGCTGCTGCTCGCGCTCATAACGACTCCAGTCCCGCACCACCGCTCACTCCCGGCTACACCTGTGACGCGCCGGCATTCCGGGTGTCCCCCCCGAGTCCTCCATCTTGTACGGATACCGCCTACCGTTCTTGTACGCTCCCGGACCTACCGCCTCCTCAGCCTGCGCACCGTCCGTTGGGGTGATGATTGTTTTCGGGGTCGCAGTCACGTCTTCAGGCCGCTGTCCCACTACCAAACCCCTCTGTTTCCTCCCCATCCCCTATCGGCTCTACCTCGCCTCCCAGGCTGAGTCCGTGGCGCTCGTGTAGTATCTGGACCCCGGGCACTGCGCCGCTCCTTTCAGTGTAGCTGTAGCCGAGCCAAATGGCGCCGGGCCCTGTTTTCAGACCCTCCTCGCGGTATTCTTACCGCCACGGGCTCCCGGGGATTCATCAGAATGGCTCCCAATTCACGTGCCCCAACTCCTCCACGGGATGATCCCTCCTCGTGGGCTGGTGGACTTGGGAGCTGGGATCTTCAGATATAGTCAATTCCGTCGCATGGCCAGGAGCGCAGGTAAAAGGCGGCCATGCGAGATGCCCCGCCCCCGGAAGTCCTGAACAGCATTGTATTTATTTTCTGTTTGCCTGAAGCTAAGGCTTGTTTTTGTTTGTGTTTGTGTTTGCACCTTCTAAAATAAACCCAGCAACGCCTGGACTGAGCCTAGAAGTTTGTGTCACTGTCTCTGTCCGGCTGAGCCCACGCTGCCTACCTGTTTCTGGTCCCCCCTCACAAAAGAAATCCATACAAATAGATATTAAGAACAATGTTCTGCTGTGGATTACACCTAAAATAATGGGTCATACAGTGACCACATAATACCGCTATAACAAGGAGGAATTAATCATCAAATGATACTGACCAAACCAAGTATTAATATCATCAAGATACCACAAAAACTAAAGAGCAAAAAATACACAGCAACATTACTTGACCACATATCAACCACCACATAGTGACTGAATAATACCACCACATACATGAATACATATCACCTACACATATAGATTGAATAATACCACAACGTCCCACCTCCCA
>JAODAL010028607.1:0-53033 GCA_025379985.1 Phyllomedusa bahiana
TAGCGTTAAAAAAAATTCCTCTGAATTGTACAAGGGAGGTACTGGGGAAAAATTTAACCCGGTTTTTGGTTAAATTTAGAGGGGCATGGAGTATGGAGCACGGGAAAGGAACAAAGTACAGAGACCCCTTTCCTCCAGCACGTTGAGTAAATGAGAAAAAAGAATGCCAAGATAAAGGGAACCTTTTGGGTGTAACAGGGAGCCGGGGGAACCACAGTATTTCCAAAATTTAAGTCAATTGGTCCAACCCCTATAAGTAGGGGGAAGCGTACCAGGTATTGAAATGTGTACAGAGGGGAAAGGTGGAGTTCTCACAATTCCGCTTCCCCACCCCTGCTTCAAACCGACAGTTTTTTTTGTGCGTCTCGGGCTTTTAACCTGGGGTTAATTGTTGGGGCGGACCCCAGCCTGGGTTTTTACCGGCCCCCCACTGTAACTCCCGGGCCCGGGGGCTGCTGTGGCCCGGGCGGTTTTAGTCAAAAGTCCAGTTCAAAAATAAAAAAGGTGGGTTTAAAGACTCCTTTTTTCTGGCACTTTTTAAATGTGGGGGTTAAAGGGAGGTTTTTGGGGGGTCATTTCTGTGGCCCGGACGGGTTTTAAGTCAATGTCCTTGTTCCAAATAAAAAGGGGGGTTGAAGGGGAAACCCTTTTTTCCCGGGTCTTTTTTTAAATTTGGGGGGGTTTATGCAGGGGGTTTTGGGGTCATGGCGTGGCCGGGGCAGGGTTTTTGTCAATGGGCCGTTCAAATTAAATGGTGGTTTTTAAAAAAACTCCTTTTTCCGGGGACTTTTTAAATGTGGGGGGTCAAAGAGGTTTGGGGGGTCAGGCTGTGGCCCAGGACAGGTATAGTCAATGTCCAGTGAAAACTTTAAAAAGGTGGTTGAAAAAATCCTTTTTTTCCCGGCCTTTTTTTAAAAAGTGGGGGTCATGCAGGTTTGGGGTCTTTCTGCCCTTTTCCCGGGACGGGATTTTAAAAGGGCCAGTTTTATTGTAAAATTGGGTGGTTTTAAATTCTGCCTTCTGGCCCTTTTTTTTTGGGGGGTTTGGATGGGTTTTTGGGGTCAGGCTTCAGGGGGGGTTTCAAGGAAAGGGGAAAATGGTTTTTGGTTTGGGTTTTTTCTGTTTTCTTTTATTTAAACCCAAGTGGGGTTTTCCTTAAAATTTTAGCACGTTTTTTTTATCCAAAATTTTTCTGTTTGGATGTTTAAATTTTAGCCCTTTTCCAAAACCTTGTTTGGGGGTTTTATTTTTTAATTAAAGAAAGGTTTTTTTGTTGGCTTTCCCCTAGACTTTAATGGTCATCGCCCCAAAAAATCGAAAAGCTCACTTTCGAAAAAACCCTTTCGTTTGCGGCCCGAAATATGACTATCGGGTGAACTCGATAGCCAACGCAAAAGCTTTCCCCTTTAAATACGAAATTAAAAATTTTTTGTTTGAGGAAACACGGCAAATTTGTTTCACTTATTTTTCCTACTTTTCCCCCCAAACCCCAAGCAGGGGTTTATTTTAAAAGAAAAAAAGGACAAAAAATTCACCCAAAAATTTTCTAGGGCCCCGGGTGAGTAACAGCCTTCCCCGGGGGGCAAAAATGGCAAATTTGTGTAAAATGGAAAAGGTTGTTTTTTTGTATTTTTGTTTAAATGGGTTTAAGGAAATTTTCCCCTCTGCCCCGGTTAAATTTTAAAAATCATTTGGGCCCGGATTTAACCCCGGATTTTTTATTGGACCCTTTTCTATTACAAAAACGAACCTGCTGAGGGTGCCCAAAGTCACCCCCACTATTCAATGTGGAAACTGAGAAGCTAGCTTGTCTGGTCCCTCTTTAGTTCAAGGGATCCAATTGAGAAATAGGGCCATCCAAGCCACCTTTTTTTGCGGATAATGCGGTCTTATTTATAGTAGATTTTAAACTTTTATGTAGATTATAAGCTCTCGTGGGCAGGATCCTATTTTCTTAACTTAATGTTAATGTTATTATATTTGTATTATATTATGGACCTTAACCCCTTTGCTTGTACAGCACCCTGGAATTAATAGCTTTCTAAAATAACTAATAATAATAATAATAATAATAATAATAAAATAATAGATCCAGCTAGACACCTGCTGTCCGTGCTTAATATATTGGGACATTTTGGAGTATACTCAGGTTTTCAGATCAATGCCTCAAACCTTTACGGCCCCTGATCCTTAGTATACTAACTTTTGTAGGTTTGTCACATCTTCCATAACACATTTGGAGTTTAATATGGGAATCCTACCTAGTTCTCTACATAACCTTAATTTCTAACTAATATTTTCTAAAATTCAGAATGATCTTCAAAGATGGTACAGTTGTCCATTTGCAGTGTTAGGTAGGTCAGTTAATAATGATAAATAGGTCTAAATTGCTTTATACACTACAATCCATTCCACTTCTTTTAGGGCTTATCCCCACGCCAAAGGTTTTCACTCGGTTTTACAGATGTTTTTTGGATTTGAAAGCCGCCTGTAAACTGACTGTCAACCATCCTGAAAGAATTTAATAGAAAATCTGTTCAGCAGTCCCCACTGAACGGATTTTCTGTTGGACGATTTTTGACACCGCCGACATTCCTAAAAACTTAGAACATGTTCATTCTTCTGCCCGGTTTTTTGGCAGAAGATGTACAAGTCAGTGGTTGAGGAGGATGGGGAATTTGCAAACTGTGGGTAGAACCGTCCCCCAAAATTACGTACAAGATGTCAAATACCTTATTTCCTTACTGCCTTGTGAAACTGTCCGTGAGGTCTATTCATCAGTAAACCTCCTACTGCCACAGGGAAGAATCAGCGCTGGACCTTTAATTTAAAAAGTTGTTGCTTTATTGGCAACAACTTTTTAAATTAAGAGGTCCAGCGCTGATTCTTCCCTGTGGCAGTAGGAGGTTTACTGATGTATAAACCTCACGGACAGTTTTGATTTTTGCTCCGATATCTCTAAGCTGGGAAACGGATTGCCACAGCACAAGCTGTAGTGGACCTTCTATAACCCAGTTCTTAATTTGAAGCTCCAGGGAGTGTTGTGCCTCGTATTGCACAACTCCTGAAGGTTAGTGCATTTGTTATATACTAACAATTACTATTGTGGAAACTCCATTGATTGCACTAGGGTCCTCTGTCTTTTGTCTCCACCTCCCTATTTTCTTTTCTTACTGCCTTGTGGACGCACCCTTAAAGAATACAAATGTTAGGGACTTAAATAGGGAACTTAGTTACTTCATATGGAGGGACAAGAGAGCCAGAATTGGACTTGGTGAGCTCATGGCATCCAGAGATGATTGTAGGATGAATATTAGAGAACACAATTTGGCCTGTATCAGTAGATATTTCATTAATTGAATCCACAAATCTAGCAACTATGCTTCCTATGACTTGGAGTCTGACGTTGTCTCCCCCTGGGACTTAACAGCACTCTTATAAGTATTCCCCATTAAAAAAGATAACACTTATACCATAATCACGTGGAAGTAGATCTGCAAAAGAATTGGGATAATCTTTTCAAGTCTTCAAACATCTACAACTATGGAATAACCTAATTTTCCCAGAAGACAGATTAAATGTTTTGTTTGAGCACCAGAGGCATAGTGGTATTTTTTTGAACACATATTTAACCCCTTAGGGACCAAGTGTTTTTTTTTTATCACATTTTTTGTTTCCTTGGTGCCTTGCAAAAGCCATACCATTTGTATTTTTCCATCTACATAGACATAAGAGGGCTTTTTATTTGGAGGGACAAGAGGTATATTTTAATGGTGTGATTGACCATAACATAGACTATACTGTGACACCAAAAAAAATTCTAAGTGAGGCAAAATATGAAAAGAAATGTACTTGTGCCATATTTTTGGGGTTTTTTACAGTGTTTACTTTCTGGTATAAATGATTTGCTATCTGAATTTTGCAAGTTTATACAAAAATCCAAACATTTTCTATTTCTTAAATTTGCGGCGCAGCGCAAATACAGCGCAATTCTTTTTACTGGTACCATTGTGGGATAAATGTGACTTTTTCATCACTTTCTTTCAACTTTCAGGGGACATAAAATGACCACAAAACCGCAATTTTCAAGTTTGACATTTTTTCTTTTTTTTCTACAGTGTTCAGCGTACAGATAAATGGTGTTATATTTAAATCAGCGATACCAATTATGTGTAACTTTTTTTTTAGTATTTTATTTTTTTATTTCTAAAATAGTAAAATGGAGGGATGATTTGAGCTTTTAATATTTTTTTTTAACTTACTTGTACTTTGTGTCCCCCTAGGGTATTTGACCACTAGGGGCTTTTCATTTCTACAACTTTTTGCATTGTATAAACAATACAGAAGGGTGAACAAAGGAGGCAGTTTAATTAACGAATTCCTGCCTGAGGCAGAAAGTGGTGAAATGGGAAACATAGCAGTGATTCAAGCCTTCACAAGGCCTCCAGCCATCTTGTTGACAAATCAGCCAAATTTGATCTCTGCTGTTCGATCCCGTAGATGCTGTGACGATCATGGCCGTGGTGTCTAAATTAATGAGAAACCGTACCGCATTTCTCCCTCCAGTTGGCATCTCCAAGGCAAGATCCCAAGGTGCTGATTGTTAAACATGGCAGCTGGAAACTTTGTGAAGGTTTCCATCATCACCATGTCTGCGATTCTAACAATTCTTGCAGGAAGTGCTAAAATTGCCATATTTGTTCACCCTTTTGTATTGTTTATATGATGCAAAAGGGTGAACTGATGATCGGGCACCTTATGGGTCATGTACGCTAGGGGGAATTAATATTACTTTGAAAAAAAAGTTTTTAAAGTATAAAAAAAAATATTAAAAGTTCAAATCACTCCCTTTTACCATTATACAAATAAAAAAAATAAAACAATAAAAAAAGTTACACGTTATTGTTATTGATGCATCTGTAAAAGTCCCATCTATTAAAATTTAATATAATTTATCCTGTAATTTATCCTGTATGCTGAACATTGTAGAATAAAAATTCCAAACAATACAATTATATTTTTTGATCATTTCATGTCCACTAAAAATTGGAATAAAAGAGATAAAAAAGTTACATCTATCCCAAAATAGTAACAATAAAAAGTACACTCACTCCGGTCCATAGGTGGAAGTACAAAAAAATTATTGCTTGTAAAAAATGGAGCTGAAGTGCAAATTTAAAAATAGATATTTATATCCTTTTTAACGATACTATGATATACTATGAAAACTCTATATATTTGATATTGCCAGAATCATATATATCTGCAAAATACAGGTAACATATCATTTTAGCGAAGAGGGAACGGCATAAAAAAAACAAAAACAAGACACAAGTACTTATTTCCTATTGTTCCCCACTTAAAATTATTTTGCAGTTTCCCAGCATATTATATGGTATGATAACTAACACCATTAGACAGTACATCTAGTCCCGCAAACTAAAGTCCTCATATGTCTATGTAAATGGAAAAAAAAAGGTTATGGCTCTTGGAAGGGGGAGGGGAAATGAAGAGGCATATTATTTTGATTGTGAAGGCTTTAGGAGTTAATAAATAAATCAATAATCTGGCCAGGTTCACATTGCATATAGCAGCATGTACCTGTGCACTCTGCTATACACCTGCTGTTAAGCACATACTTCAAAAGCGCTCCTCCCATTCATCCTCCCTTTCCTCCCTTAACGGGGAATACGCTGTAAAGTCATAGCACTCTATGGCTAGGTTCACACGGCTTAACTGCGGGACGTGAATTACGCCGGCCCATAGACAATCACTGCTAGCGGCGCGTATACGCCGCTAGAAAGTGACATGTCAATTATCTCCCCGCCCGGCAGATTCGCCGGGCATGGAGAGGAGCCGTAAATCCATAGTTCTCTATGAGAACTGTGGATTACCGTAGTTACTGGGACGGATTCAGCCCGTAATTGGCGCACTTCGGCGCGTACTGAATTACGTCCCGCAGATGGCCGTGTGAACATGGCCTATGAGTGATTTTACCATATTTGTGGGGCGTACTTCGGGCACATTGCAGCGCAATTACACCCCAAAGTATGCCCCGAAAGTATGCTGTGTGAACACCCCCTGATACTTGCCTCACTTGTTCAACCTATGGTACAATATGTTAGCTTCACTATATGTCTTCTTTTACATAAGTACAGTGCTTAGCATTCGAGACAATCCCACATCATTTTGATTCTCGCTTCTACTATACAGAGCATACAGCTAATTTTACATTGAGAATTCACCTTGTAATGAGCTCTTTGTGAAACTATGCAGCTTCTGATTGCAGTGATTCTGAGATGGATGCAATCAAGATGAAGCTAACATACTTCCCCTTAGAGTTAAATAGAAGTAGGTGTCTTTGTTTCAGGTTCTAGTTCTAGTTTGTTGAAAAAAAAACATTACATTCCTTTTAAAATTTCTCAATTTTTACTTCTTGTAAAAATTTTATCTTTATGTTAACAGTAGATTTTAAGTAACTTATTTATATTATTATTGCACTAAATATTACTGAAAATATCACTGAGTAGTAATAATTATCATTATCATCATACTAAATAATCATTCATACACAGAAAGAATTTGAGAGCAAATACGAGGGGCTGCTGATAAGTCTTTGGCTTTGTGTTCTTTTTTTGTTTATATGGTAAAAAATGTTACATCACATGAAAGCCTTATGTGTCTAATATATGTTTTCAAAATTTTGTGTTTGTAGCTTATGGCAATTTTCTAGGCACGTGGGGAAACAAAATGGCGAAGTCTAAAGCGATATTCACAGCAAATGAGAGCAGAGGAGTGATAAAATTCTTGTTTCTGCAAGGAAAGTCCACAAAGGATATATATGGTGATATTTTGCAGACATTGGGGGATCAATGCCCTTCATATTCCACAGTTAAGAACTGGGTTGCCCAATTTAAAGCGGGCCACTTCAGCACCAATGATGAGGAAAGTCCTGGATGAACGAGAATTGTTGTTGTTTCGGAGATCATTGACGCTGTGCACAACCTCATACTGGGAAATCGGGGAATTTCATCTAAAGTAGTAGCAGACATCATGGGAATTTCTCATGAACGTGTTTTTGTTATTATCCATGAACATTTGAACATGAAGAAGCTATCTGAAAAGTGGGCCCCCAAATGTTTGACAACAGTTCAGAAAAGCATGCGAGTGAAAGCTTCCCTGTCCATTTGTCAGCGTTTCCGGACTGAAAAGAACTTCCTGGATCGACTGGTCACTATGGATGAGACCTGGATTTATGTGTATGACCCTGAAGCCAAGGAGCAGTCAAAACAGTGGAGGCACAGTGGTTCTCCTCGAACAAAGAAGTTCAGGGTGCAAAAATCAGCAACTAAGGTGATGGCGTTTGTGTTCTGGGATACGGAGGGCGTGCTGCTAGTGGACTACCTTCAAAATGGTTCCTCCATCAATGCAAGGTATTATATTGAACATTTGGACCAATTGAAGGCAGCTCTGAAGGCCAAAAGGCACGGTAAGCTGTCCAAAGGAATCTTGTTCCTGCAAGACAATGCCTCCGCTCACACTGCACAAGCGACCAATGCAAAACTAGCTAGGCTTCCAGCTGGTTGACCACCCACCTTATTCACCAGATCTAGCTCTCACTGCTCAAGCGACCATTGCAAAACTAGCTAGGCTTCCAGCTGGTTGACCACCCACCTTATTCACCAGATCTAGCTCTCTCTGACTATCATCTGTTTCCAAACCTGAAGAAACACTTCAATGGTACCAAACTTTACACCATTTCTGATGCCATGACAACTATGGATGACTGGTTTAAGGCACAACTGAAATCCTTCTTTTTGCAAGGCTTACAGAACTTGGAATACCGATGTAAGAAGTGTGTTGACATCAGTGGAGAGTATGTGAGATAAATGTAAAGTTTCATCTTCCTATCGCGTTTATTTCTGGGTAAAGCCAAAGACTTATCACCAGCCCCTTGTATCCATGAAAACGTAAAAATGTTATGAAATATGCATATTTATAAACCATTACACAAAGAGGTATAAGGGGTTGTCTACATAAGGCTGGATGTAACATCAAATATAATCCACAAAAACAAAACAATGTAAACCAATACTTGGGGATAGGGACAGTAAATATATTACATACCCATAAATATGGTGTATACATATACTATTAAATAATAATAATAACTACCTTGCAATCTATGATTTAGTGCTAAGGACTGTTCACAATCCTTTTGCCATATGAATAATTATAAGGGTAAGTTTATGCATTAGATTTAAATGAGGAATTCAACTTGGATTCCTCATTAAAATGCTCATGTAATCCAACAGCCATTCATTTGAATGGACAGTCCATGCTGTAGTTCACATTGTTTGCTTGTTTTTTCATGCTATAGATTAAATGGGACCAGTGTGGGGTATATTTAGCTGGTTGATTAACTTTTATTAACTTTTTCTGGTAGGAATGGATCAAAACAGCAGGTCACTGTGTGTCATAAATAACACAGTATAATATTTTTATTCTATGGATTAGTATGATCATACTAAAAATGTAATTTTGTATAAAAACAAATATTATGATCAGCTCACCATTTCATTTATTTTGGGTAATGTGCATTGACAATCCCAGAGGTAAAGTTTCATAAATGTATAGAAAAGGAGTCCAGCACCAACAGCAGGAAATGTATACCATAACAAATATATATCTTTTTAGCTTATCTCTATTTTGAAACTACTGTAATAGTATATTTATTAAGAAGAATTGTTTATTTTAAGGGTAAATTCATGTAACAGATTTGCAGCAGATAATCCACACCAAATGCAATAAAGTGGTTTGTGGATTGAATTGCAATGTTTTACTTTTACATTAAACGGTTTCCAACTTTTGACCTACATGTGTGTAACAATGTTGGGATGGGAGTATGGAGCGAGTTTAACAGCATATGACTTTTAGGCTAACTACTTAAATGCTTCCATCAGCGAACCCCTGGCATCTAATCTGTTAAACAGGAGGCCTCCAGGTGGTTAAATAAGTAGTAAAGTTATATATATATATATATATTTAAAACAACATTAAAAGTTCAACAGTCTTCTAATTTATTATAAACAATTTAAGCACTAAAACAATTAAACATAATTGTCATAGTCATATATGTAAAAGTCTGACCTATTAAAACTGCAACAGATTTGGAAAAATGTCACTTTTATGCTCTTATGTACTCTTTACATGGTGCTGAATCTCAGTCTAGAAATCAAAACCATCAAGGCAGTATCAGCAGTAGTCTTGTCAGCGACCCTGATCAAGTTATGACAAAAGGGGCCCACTAATATAGTGCAAGATAGGAACTGGTAACAGGTAAAGTGAGGAGTGGGTACGGCCCAGATGCTTCCATTGTATGGGTCTCTGAAATTACTGATGACAGCTCTGGCCAAAACAAATACTGCAATCCCGCACCACTGAAAGCTGCATTGTCCCCACTACCATGCATTCCCGACTAGCAGCAGCATTGTTCAGTTTCTTATCCCTCCCCAACCAGCAGCTGTATTATCCAACTTCCACCCCCTCTCCACTGGAAACAGCATTGTCTCCCTTCCACAACTCTCCAGCTGACAGCAGCTTTAACCTGAATTGCGCCCACCTCTCCTCCACTGACAGCAGCATTTCCCCCCTAACCACAACTTCTTCTAGTAGGAGCTGCATTATCTACTTTCTCATCTCTCCTACATTAGTAGCAGAATCAGCAACACTTCCCCCTCCCTGCTGGGAGAAATACTTGGTCCTTTTCTACCCTTCCCCAATAGCAGCACCACTTTCCCAATACTGCCCTCCCTCCCCCATGACTGGCAGGAGCCTGACAGGAGGTGAGGCTAAGGATGGGAGGGATTTTTCCAGAGGAGCCCCAGTTACCTTTTCTGTAGTTGATTTGGTTCTCCAAACCCTTTTATGTATATTTTACATCAGTTTTTGTAAGCAAAAACTAGGAATGAAACCTATTGAGAGAAAAAGTAAAATGAAAAGGTGTGTGTTTCTAGGTTTCGGACCTGTTCCTGGTTTTGACTTACAAAAATACTGATGCAAAATATACATAAAAAACCCAGTGTAAGCCCAGCCTTACTGTATGCAGTCTTGTGTACTCATGGTCATCTGAGGTCCTCTTCTGGCTATGAAAAGAGCATTTAACCTGTTTCCCTGAAAATAAGACAGTGTATTAATATTAATCTTTTCCTCCGAAAACGAGTAAGACTTATCTTTAAAGGGATGTTTTGTTTTCGCTATGCACACAATAATCTCGCTCATTTATTGTTGAACAAACATCAACATGTATAATATACTGTAGTGACTTTTATCACAAATCGATCAGCATAAGCAGCCAAATCTCAGCATGTCATAACTAAAAAGCACTATGTCTTATTCTTCGTGAGGTGTTTAATTTTTGGTGGGAAGAAAGAGGTTAGAAAGCAGTTTTTTTTTGCTTTGAATGTTCATATGTTTTGCCCTGACGCAAAGTGAAGGTCACATATTCTTACACCTACTACAGCATGCTAGTCGAGATTGTGCCGTTCGCATTTTATAAACATCATTTTCTTGACGTATCTTATACATAAATTTGACTTGCAGCTATATGCAGATTTTGTCATAAACACCTGTTTAATGCAACAACCTGCGAGGGTTAATAGATGTGCCCTCAGACCACACCCTGGGAGAGCTGCTGCTCCTGAGCCAAGCGCGTGACGTGACAGCTTTCAGGGAACCAATGGCGAGGGCACCCGGATGCCGCACACAATAGCGTGCGCAGGGGTCGGTGGTGTCCGGGCATAGACCTTTTAGAAACCTCCCAGTTCCTCAATGTTTTGTTGTCATCAAAGGTGTTCCTTGTTGGTTTTCCCTGTGATTCTTGTGTATAGATCTCTTCCTGTGTTCTGACCTGCGTGCCTGTTTCTGACCTAGCTTTTGCCTCATTTGTGTTATACGCTTCGCTCTGACGTATTTGAACCCCGGCTTGTTTGTTTACCGTCCACTTGGATTACGTTTCTTGGCTTAAACGTTTACCGCACCGTTTGACCAGACTGATTGACTCTGTGTTTTCCTGACGGCCCTGCACTTAGCAGTTCAGGGGCTGTCGTCCAGTTTGGGTCTGCCATCTAGGGCAGCACGCCGAAGTAGGCAGGGACAGTGGGCGGGGTGGCATGCAGGGCCAATGCACCTCTCTGACGTGACTTTGTAACATTTTTTTTATTTTGTTTGTATTTTGAAAAAAATCCCTCTTTTGGCTTTCAACATGCCTGGATTCCTTTGGGCTCTTCGATTCAGATTAAGCATGTCTCAAAAACGAAGTCTGATCCCAGGTCTATTCTACATGTTCCCAAAGTTGGTGCATACTGGTTGACTTCACTTTGGTATGAATACAGCTTTTTCTTCAACTCTACCCACAAGTGTTTAATTGGGTTAAGGTCTGGGGACTGTGGAGGCCAATCTTGCAACTCTATTTCATTGTCATTGAACCATTTCTTCATCAATCTTGACATCTGCTTCAGATTATTGTCCTGCTGGAACACTGTCGTCCTTTTTATACCCATAGTACTCAAGTGTATAAAGTAACTTATTTTGTAGGATACTCACATATAGCTCAGCATTGAGACTACCATCAATCCTGGTCAAGTATCCAATGCCTTTGGCTGTGAAACGACACTATATCACCAGTCTTTCTCCACCAAACTTGACAGTTCCTTTAATGTCTCAATCTGTTAGCCACCTTTTCCCTTGATTTTTCAAGAACCATTTGTACCTATCAGTGCCTAGTCTATAGTCTCCTCACTCCAAATCACCCATTTCCAATCTCCTCCTGTCCACTTTTTGTACTTTTTTGCAAACCCAATGCCGATGCTATGATGTTATTAAAGTGAGACTTCTTCACCTTTTCTCTTGCTACCATTCTAGACTTGTGCAATGCACAATGAGAGTTCACTATTGATGAGCTGGATGATGCGGTTTCTCTTTTCTTGGGAAATCTTCTTCATGGCTGCTCCTCGATTCCAACCAGTGACCTTTCCAACCCAATAACGCAATGAGCTATTAGGGAATGTGAGAAGAGGTTGTAATTTGTAGTATAAAAGAAGAAAAAGATTGTCCCACCACCAGGAGCAAAATCAGTAACAATGCAGTTACATGACAAGGATCTGCATAACTTAGCATATGCTAAACAGGGGAGCAGATGGTGTCTGCATTTTGTGTTAAAAAAAACTTTGAGATTCTTGGTCCGCATGTTTTTGGCCAAAAAATGCTCAAGCCACCCCCGGCTATTACAACCGGGATCTCCAGTTGGGTGGTCTCCTACTCTATATTATCTCTCCACCTTGGTCAACCTAGACCTCTCACTTGTGCCAAAACGGCCTCAAAATGTAAGGAAAGAAAAATATAAAAACAAATGCCACCATAACCTCTTCAAAGCATAGCGGCATTGATATAACAGCCTTTTGGAGGTGGGCGGGTGCAGGAAACCAAAATGGCGGGGTATCTACTTCTCCTTATCTAGTTTAAAAGCAAATATGTGCCAAATACAGTATAGTCCCTTGCACAGAAAAACAAATTTCTCAAAAAAACACTGCAAACCTGGGTGCCATGGCATGGCTGCGGCACATATACATCTGTCACAGTCCAATACCAGTGGACACCATGCAAAAAGGGCAAAAAAAAATGGAAATCTCAAAAGGCGCATTTATGCTAATCTACAATATATGAAAAAAACTTTGAGATTCTTGGTCCGCATGTTTTTGGCAAAAATATGTTTTTCAAGCCACCCGGCTTACAAAGGGATCTCAGTTGGGTGGACCTTACTCTATATTATCTCTCACCTGGGTCAACTTCAGACTCTCACTGTGCCAAAACGGCCTCCAAAAATGCAGAGAGAAAAATAAAATAAAGCACCTACTCTCATAAGGCATAGTGCATTGATATACCAGCGTGCTGATGGTGGGCGGCTTGCTAGGAAAGCCAAATGGAGGGATCTACTTTCCTTATATAGTTTAAAAGCAAATACCAGCAACCACCTCCTCTCATATTAGAAGACGACTGAGTTTTGTCTATCGGAATTTTTGCGATTTGTGAATCTTCCATGTATATTATACTGTGGTTTTCTGGATAAGATGGTGTGAACAGGTATCAAATTCTAATGTGCAGTTTTTTTTATAAATAATGGTCCCTCTGTGGAGAGGTGTCTGAGCTACTGGTCAGCTAGAATTATCTGTTTTTCTTTCGCAAGTAGCGAGACATAAGGTTGTGTTACCTCCTACTGGGTTCAGTCTTTGGACCAGCATTGTACCTTTAAAGTATGGCCTTTGTTGTGTTTTGTTATGCTAAACTGGTTGCAGTCAAGAATTTATGTATGAGGAGAGCTCAAAGATGAAATGTATATAAAAATGATGGTAGGTCCCTGATTCCACCAAGCTCTATGTGGATGGTGATGAGATGGAAGCCTGAAAGTCAATATTTTAAAACATTGTTACCCTTTTGCTTGTCAGTGTACGTAAAAGAATAGCTGGTGATGATATTTTCTTATATAGATGGCACACCTAACCTATATTATACATCTTAACACTTTAAAACGTGCTGCACATATTTTGTGCCTAGTGAACCTCCAAGGGGATTTGAAAGTGAACTATTTAGTAATTATAAGTGTTTTGAAGGTCAATAAAATAAATTGTCTACTTTACACAGTATCCATGGTCCATGGTGGTAAAATGTTGTGTCTCTTACACGAAAAGTTTTTCCAATCTTGATTATGTCTATTTGCAATGTGTTCTCAAAAGCATAGGGGGGAAATTATTGAAAACTGTCTAGGTTTAAGACTTTCTTTGTTGCCGATAGTAACCAATCAGAGCTCCCTTTCTATTTTTCCAGAGCACTATTTGAAATGAAAGGGGTGCTCTGATTGGTTGCTATTGGCGACAATGAAAGTTTTAGACCTAGATAGTTTATCATACAGTGGCCATAGTGTGTCTATGATGTGAGGACTCAGTGATATCGTCCTAGACTAACAATTCAGAAGGAGAAGTACGCAAACTTTTCTTTATTTGACTATTGTAGATGTAAATTTCAACAAAACAAAATAGTTATTATATGTTTGAAGATTATTCTGTTTATTATTACAATACGTATGTTTAATGAGCACATTTAAGTGAACAATGTCTGTGCCTGTAAAACACATTTTATAAATTTGAAGTGTAATCCTGCATGTTTAGCTACCCTCATGTAAATAGCTAGTGAGTGCAAGCACATTTACATAATTAGAACATTATGTAAATAGTTTTCAAATGAATCGGGTAGTGCATTTCAATTCATATTCACTGTATTTCATTACCTGTTCTTTTCTTATATATAGCATTAATTCCCATGAACCTAGAAAAATAACACATTGAAATTTCTACCGAACTTTTTCTGAACCTAATTTACATAATTCATTGCCACTATGCTAAGACCAACTATGTGTGAAGGGCTAGTTAACTATGAGTCGACGAGTTACTCAGGCAAAAGCATTAAAAAAATGTTTGCTCAATAGATGATTATACTGTTTCTCCAAGACGAGAAGTTAGTATAAAAGATGAGTGTGGATATATATATATATATACACAAAACACAATATCAGCAGCACTCTACAAGCACTAAATAGTCAAAGAAGACATAGGAACCTTTTGGTAAAGCATTTCTGCTACTTTGATATATATGAAAATTTTGAGGTTCTTAGGGCCACATGTACGAAAACTGTCTAGGTCTAAAATTCACTTTGTTGAGTCCATAGCAACCAATCAGAGTTGCCACTTTTATTTATACAGAGCACTATCATAGAAAATTAAGGGCGTGTTGGTTTGTTCTTATTTTTTTTTTTTTTTCAGCAGAAATTTTTTTTTTATACATAATAAGAATGGTACATAACATAATATAATTTTTCTCGAAGCTAAAGGAATAAAGAAAAAAGAACAGCAAAAACAAAATGCTCATGTCGTAAAACCACTCAAAAGCAGAAAGATAATGTGCAAATTGTCATTTTTTTCAGTAATGTCAATTTCAGTTAATAACAAGACGCCAATCATCATCGTTGGAAAATGTTAATTTATCCATATTATCAGAAAATTTTCATATTTCATAAAATATACTGGATTAACTTGTATTTGAATTTCTTCAGATTTCAATATGAAGAGATGTTGTGATTATCTCTGTTAACTTATAGGTAAAAGCATGTGGTCTCACAAGAAGCCATTTTATTCTTAATTCTAGCGTATGGCATGTCTGGCGGGGTTTACTAAACTAGTGTTCACTGCGGGTCTTGCAAATATAATTTTAGTAACCTCAACTCTTGATAAAGATCTGCAATAGATTGCGTGAGAGTTGTTTTCTATGTGAAAGCTTTGTCTAATTGTGTAGCTGTTCAAAGCATGAGATAGAAAAGATGCACGAGGGACAGGCGATGTGGTATGGTCATGAAAGTGAGATTAATAGCTAGGTCTGGTTGTGAGGTTAATTTTCCATTTTGAAGATGTTAAAGTCGCAAGTTTTCTAGTTCTTTCCATTAGTGGTTGGATTAGTGGGACATTTCACCAATTTGTGTAATAAGGAGCCTTTAGCACCGCACTGTTCACACAGATATGAGTATCCAGGTAGGAGAGGATATGTGCTATGCGGGTGGGGTTAGATACCAGCGAAAGATGAATCTTTCTTGACTATTCTATAGATTGAGAGAGAGAGCACCACATTTTTGAAATTTGGAAACAATGTTAGCTGATTTTAAGCAGTTTTCTGTTGTATGGGATTGGGCCAAACATGTTTCCCAATGTAGGGCGAATCTTCGGTTTTTGTAGAGAGATTGTTTTTTTACAAAGGTTTGGTATGCTGCTGATAAACCTTTCGTATGGTCTTCTGTTGTATTCCAGAGGAATATGGAAAGGGAGGAAAGTGTTTTTAGGGGTATCTGGCCTAAATTGCCATGATTGTTATAATAGTTCTGATTTGTAACTAGATAAAAAGAATTCGGTTTGGGGGATAGTATAATTGTGCATTTTAGATCGTCAAAGGATCTTGAAGTGTCTTGGTGATTAGGAGGTCCTCAGCCTCATCCCATGTTATCCAGTGTTTGATATGAGAGCTTCTGGAAATTGCATTTTGATTAACTGAAAGAGAGGAAGCTAAGTTTTGTCTATATCGATTAATCTTTCGGGTTTGCGCTTCTGAGCAATGTGTTAATTTTTGCCAACCTGCATGCTGCGATGAGAAAGATGGTCAAACAACTTTAAATTTCTGTTAGGGACTTCTGACCATCATAGCATGGCAAGTCATAATAGAGCCTTACATAGGATCCCCTAGGAATTGTGGGATATTCTCTATCTGAGACCAATGTTGGAGTTCAGTGAGAATGCCCATAATAGAGATAGATGGGTTCTAGTATTGGAAGACAATATTATTTGTAGTGAGGTTGGGTCCGGAGAAGAGGCCACCATGACTATCATTGTTACAGGTATGTTTCTTTAATATCTCTTAGGTCATTTTGGGCCCCAAATATATTTTCAACATTTGATTTTGTATTTAGTGAGAATAGGAGTGGGAATAAAAATAGTTAAGGATCTTTGAACGATATATAAGTATCTGGGGAAGGATAGTCAGTTCTTAGTTAAATTAATGTGAGCTAGCAGGAAAGTGGTAAATTGGTTTAAGTTATTAATTTCTTCTGGATATGAAGCATAATTCTCTGATCATCTTTTCTATGGTAGGTGTTTATGTTTGGGTATTGGTTTTGATTCTTAGATTGGGGACAAAAGAGGCTTGCCAAATAAAAATTAATGTTGGGTAGTTGATGATTTTAAGGAAGAATGAAACTTTATAGGGAGAAGTATAGATTTTTTATGTTAAATTTGTAGTATGAAATCTGAGCATAACATTCCAATAGGGCAAGTAATGGCAGAATGGATTTATCAGGCTGTTGGGCAATGATTAAATATCATCTCGCATATAGGCTCACCGTCATGGTTCTTTGTATTTATGGTAAACCCCTTTAATTAGAGAGGATTTCGAATGTGTTCTGCTAAAGGCTCAGCACACAAATCATAGATCAGGGTGACAGTGGGCACACTTGTCTTGTTCCATTGGAAAGTGTGGGAAACTTTTCTGTGAGAATCCGGACGAGTATGACTTGGCAGAGGGTAAAAGAGAATATAATGAACATTATGGAATTAAACTATGGTCCACAAAAAAGCCAAATTTTAATAAAAACCTCTTTCATATATCCCCAATGTATCCTGTCAAATGCTTTCTCTCGTCTAGTGACAGAAGAGAAGGGTAGCTTTTGAGAATTTGCAATTTGCAAGACATCCGAAACTCGCGTATACCATCTCTCGTCTGTTGCCTTTGATGAAAACCCCACCTGGTCCTTGCTGATCAGGGGATTGGAAGGATATCATTGAGTCTGGTTGCTAGGATTGTAGAGTATATTTTATATCAGATGTTGAGAGTGAAATTGGTTTGTAGTTTCTGATAACTAGGTCTTGTTTTCCCAGGCTGAGGGGTTAGTAGAGTTGGTTGCACAAGCATCTCTGCGGTCCGATTTAGGTGCCCTTTGGTTGTGATGGTATTTAAAGAGACGGGACAGATGTGGGGATAAAGATGGGCGAGAAGAGTTTAAAATACTCATTTAGATAGGCCAATCTGGGCCAGGAGATTGTTGCATTTTAAGTTGTCTTGATAGTCCTCTCAATTTTGGGGGTGATATAGGATAGATTAAGGGAATCAAGTTTGATCTTTGGTCATAGGAGGGGAGTGTTATTTCATTTAAATAGAATTCTGTCAATATTCTTCTTTTGCACTGCTGGGAATGTTCATGTCTGAACTAAGATTGTATAGTGATTTATAGTATGTTGCAAATGCGTTAGAAAATTTGTTGTGGATCGTATATTTTTGTGTTATTGGGGGATGTAATGTACGGATTCTGGATCTGGCTTGGATTGTTTTGACCTTTTGGCTAGGAGTCTGCGGGTCTATCACTTGTAATAGAAATTCCAACGCAATCTATTAGATGATTCTCATTTTGTTGTAAATGCAATGTGCTCAATTTGCCTTCGGTAGAGAGGAAGTTCTTCCCTTCATGTTCTTGTGAAGGGATTTAATTTTAAATTGGGAGTCTGAAGTGTTTAATTTTGTCTAAAAGTTCAGTGAGCGTCTTTTCTCTGTTATGCTTTTTCTAGTTGATATGTTCATAAATATCCCTTTATATACGCTTTATGTTGCGACACATGGGTTTTTCTGAAGGTGTCGAAGGAGTAGTTATGTCAACGTATTCTTTAAGGGAATTATTTAATTTCTGAGGTTATTTCATGGATTTAAGTAAAAGTTGTTCAAGCGCCATGGGGTATGAAAAAGGAGGGGAAAAAAGATCTTGGGGTAAGGTAGGTTGGGGCATGATTGACCATGTGATAAGTTCTATTTGTGAGTTAACGACAAGTAACAGTGCTTGTCTAATTAAAAGGAAAAAGATCAATTCTCGCAGTGGTGTTCCTTGCAACAGAGTAGTGTGTGAATTCTATTTCGTTTGGGTGGGAATACCGACAGGTTCATGTAAATTTTCCTCCAAATATTACATTTTTAAGTTCTGGGGGTGTTTAGAGCAACTTTGGATCTATCTTGTGTTCTATCTATTACATTATTAAAAATCTCCACAAATCACCAGGTTACCTTTAAGTAGCATTTTGGTTTTGGTTGAGAAACTCTGGAAACAAAGGATGCTGATGTTACTTGTTCGGAGATCTTACAGTTACTAGTGTATATAAATAGAATCCATATGTGCATTCGTAGAATTTATTAAATCGCCCTTTTGGGTCGTCGGATAAACAGTTGTATATGGGAAAAAAAAAGCAACAGAATCTCTGATAATAAATTGAGACTCCAGCATTCTTAGATCCAGCGCAAAGTGAACGCATGAGGAATCTTTTATGTTTACGTCTAAAGTATCTATATTCATGTTGGTGTGTTTCCTGCAGGCATCTACATCTGCACGGGGGATGTGAGTACATCTTTCCCCATAAAGTGATTCTTGGAACGGAGAATTGAGACCCATTTACATTTAGTGACATAAAACTTAAATCACATAATGGAGAAGTCAAAAGAAAGATTGATCACATATGTATTGTTAAACATTGACATTTCTATAAAGTATGTAAGCAGGTTCAAGGAAAAGTTAAAGACATGGCAATAATAAACTTTATAAAAAGGAATTAGCTCTAAAATAGAGCAACATTTGAAACTGTTGTAAATGTTTGAAGATAGAGATATGCAGTAGTAAAGTATTTCCGTCAACGGAAATAAACAGTGGGGCAAGTCAATTGCCATATCTCAAGAAAAATCATTGAGAAGGAAGCTCTGGAGTGACGCATCCATTTGCACAGAAGAACGCCACAACCAAAGCAAGCTTAAAGGGATACTAATGAATTTTCCAATCCTCAGGTCCTGCCATCGTTGATCTGCTGGGTCTTATCTGACACAGAGGTGTGATTATCCGGGTTTCATTTGTTTATTTCTCAATGGATGGAATAGCGTCTGTGTTTGATAGAAGGTTCAAATTTTTCAGGGTAAGGTGGCCTCTTTGGAGTGTGGCATATAAATTGGGTGCCATCCCTGACAAAATGTATTAATTTAATTGGGAATCCCCATCGGTATTGAAATTCCATTTTTTTTTATCTGTAGGATTCTTGTGTATGGCTGGAAACTCTTTCCTTTTAAGCATGGTTGCAGAGGATAAATCCGGAAGATTTGGAAATGGCTTGGTGAAACCGTCCGGGAGCGAGTCCGTCTTTCTTAAAGCCCTTAGAAATTCCTCCTTAATGTTGTAGAAATGTATATTGGGCTTAGTGTCTCTAGGAACTTGTTGAGGTAGGTTTTTTGGTTTAGGAATCCTGTGGGATCCTATCGATTCATTAGGTCTCGAGTTGAAGAAGTTGCAAGAGATAGCCTTCAGATCTGTTTAGGTATGCGTTTAATCTGGTCAGGACAAGATAGATTCAGGGTGCCACGGAATACTAACATTATACGCCTGGATCGGTCCTTAGAGTATGAACTTTTGAGGGCAGATGTTGAACTTCTTCTTCTAATGCTTTATTAGCATCATTTAGGGATTTGTGGGACTTGCAAACGTCTGGACATCTTGTTCTCAATATGTTCGTGCGGGCGCTAGTGATTGAAAGTTTGTTTGAGCTCCCCCATCATCTGTTTAATATTCAGATTCAAAAGTGTAAACGGAAAGAAAGGATGAGAAGTTGCTGGAGCAAGGATACAGTCAGAGGTGGGAATTCAGGCAGATCATGCTGTTCAAAATTACTGAGCCTGCTTTGGAAGAAGGAGTCGGGGAAGAGGGGGGAAATTATAGGCCTTCTAGTTGAGGATCTGGATTGCGAGGAGGAGAAGAATTCCGGAAGAGTGTTTGGTTGGCTTATTCTTTTGGTTCTTCGTTGAAGTTATCCTCCCATGTATTGGGAGAGGAGAGCAGAAATTGTGTTTTGCAGAGGACCTTAGGAAAAACTGTAGAAGTACCACGTGGGGGAGGGTGCCTATAGATATGTTTTTTTTATTTTTTGTTTATATAACTTCACCTCTCGTTGGATTTGCAGATTATAGAACCAGAAACCTCTGGAATTGAGTATAAATGCCCAGGTACAAAAATCGCGAAGTCTGTGGTGTCCCTGGACTTGGATTTTTTCAAGGTGAGTGTGTAAGATTAACACAAGAGTTCTGCCATGAGTCGATGAATAATTCTGTCTGGATAGTGTGAACATGCAAGTTAATGCAGTGTGCAGCCTTCTTTCTATGAGGAGGGGCTTGTAAAAATGGGCTGTGATCTCCTGCTGTCTTCAGGAGATAGAAGGCTAAGGGCCACGAGTTTATTATAAAGCCTGGGAGCATTATGTAGCTTCATAGGACGTGTGACAAAATAATAGTGGAGCAGGTATTTCCAGAGGTATGAGTATAAGCAGGCCTACATGAGTTTGTAGCTCTGTGAGATTTCCACTGTCATTATCTTCAACTTGCTTCCTTGCTGGCAGAATTTCCCTGACTGTGCTAAAGTCCCTTGTGTGCCTGGGACTGGGCTCTGTAATTCATTCTCCAAGGATGAGAGATGATCTGGCAGATGGGAAGTTTCCTGTCTGATCACTGTTGCTGTCAGCATGGGTTGAGTATTCCTCAGAGGGAACCTGGTTGAGGAGGATGTGTGCAGCAACTCAGGGCTAAGCATGTGAATGTCAGCAAATGGCTGCTGTTAGCTGACTGAGGGGCTCCTCTTTCCAAAGGGCTAAGTCCAGTTCTAAAGTACACAACAGGGGCTCAGAGAGGGCTTAAACGGACATCACAGTGTGCTGGAAAAAAAGGTGAGTGCCTAGTGATGTGCTTACCTGCAGGTTCAAAAGGCTTAGTTGAGCTGTGTTTAAGGAGCATCACAAGAGCTCACAGGAGGAAGCAAATGCTCACATCCCTGGCCTGGCCCGCCCCCGCTCTGATTTGGTTTCTATGGGGAACAAGTGAGTTTTTATATCATAGACAGTTTTCAAATGGGGCACATAGCGTACATTTTTTTATCAAAACTGTAAAATTTCAACTACCAGCTCCAAAGTGACCCCAATCCAGGTGGGAACCTACTCTATATATGTTACCTCTCTGTTCAGACCTTCACATTTCAAGGAGAGAAAGATTCCAGCTATAACCTGATCTTATTAAAAAAATCTTTTCAGATGGGTGGAGTGCAAATACCAAGATGGTGGGCCAGCCACTTCCCCTTGATAGTCAGTCCGAGCTCTCGCTCCTCTCTGCGCCTGCGCGCGCACCAACGACACATCCATTTCTGGAAAAAATGATATCAAGTGATATTTAAGGTGCACTCTGGATTGTCCGGCGAACGGTAGAATAGAAGAAGCATGCAAACAACTACATATCAGCTGCACTCTGCATAGGCACTAAAAAATTTTGTGACGTAAATCTACACAAAAACACTTCATCGGCTATTAGGTCATGGGTTTGTACCTCTCAATTATCGTTTGTGTGGCCTTCAGCTTCTCAGGATATCTGAAAAGTAGTGTCTTTTATAACATATACAAAGTCCAATTATCAGAGAGCCACCAGCACCTCCGTACTGGCAGGTATACGTGATACTTTTCAGATATCCTGAGAGGCTGAGGGCCACTTGAATGAAAATTGAAAGGTACAAACCCATGACCTAATAAGCTTGAGTGTGTGTACTATTTAGTGCATTACAGTATGTCACATACGGTCGGTGTGGATCCGCTGGACCAGCGCAAAAGCGAATGCGTAAGCCAGCCACATGGGTAGCGGTGAGTATATAGTTTAGAACCCGGTTTTCAACAGAGCCTGCCGCCAAAGCGGGAAGGACTTGACTGCGGCGGGATGGGAATCTATCAGGTCGCTTCTACTGGCGGTTGACTTGCTTGCTGTGGAGGCAAGGTGTATGCTGAAATGGTACAGAATCGTCAAGACGACGGCGTAGTCGCGGGACAGGCAATAAGGTTCAGGCCAGTGCGGCAAAAGGTTTCGTATCGAGGGCGTTAGGCAAGGAGGTACGGTACACGGTAAAGACGGAGACTCCAAGAACTTTTTCTCAATAGGCTAGAGGGCACTAAAGATCCGGTGGGGACGTTCCAGAACTGCAAAACTTAAATATGGTTAGTGACCGGCCAACAACCAATTGTGGGCTCGCTGGCCCTTTAAATCAGAGGAAGCTGGCACGCGCCCTAAGGACCGAGGACGCACGCCGCGGCCGGCAGGGATGCCGCACGGAAGCAGGAGCACGGGCTGGTAAGTCTGCCTGCACAGGTGAATGAGTGCACCCGCGGCCCGACACTCGGACCACGGCGCTGCTCGTCCCTGCAGCCGGGGAGGAGGCAGAAGACCCGAAGAGCCCGCAGCCCAGCCGGGGGGCTACAGGACCACCAGTGACAATTAAAATGACATTTGTTATGTACAGAGGACTATGGATATGTTTATTGAAACAAAACTGTAAAAGCCCAAGGTGCAAGGTGACCTCAATCCAAATGGGAACGTATAGAGCAGGTTCCCATCTGGATTAAGGTCACTTTGGTAGATGGGCTTTTACAATTTTGATCAAAAATGTACACTAAGAACCTCAAGATTTTCATATATTCCAAAGCAGCAGAAATGCTTTTCCGAAAAATTCCTATGTCCCCTTTGACTGTTTTTTTAGTGCTTGTAGCGTGCTGTTGATATTGTGTTGTGTCTGCATTGCTTTTGGCTACCACACCAACGTGCACCTATATACTCATATATTTGGAGATTGTTAGAAATTTCAGGATGAACAAAGGTTTTTTTTTTTTTTTAAATGAACTAAATGAGACCATCTCTTAGAATGCACATGTCCAAATGTTCAGTGTCTCAGCACTTTTTGCACAGCTTGCTGATCTCTAAAAAAGAAGTGTTTGGTCCCTGAATTGCTTAATAAATTTAGGGGATCAATTTGAATTGAGATTTAAATAGTCCTCCTCATCATGCTGTTCACACTTTGATATTATAAGACAAAGCCAACACCTTAAAATTGATCAATAGTACCTCGATCCAGAGATCATGATAATCCGACTCTGGAAAGTAGGGTTTTTTTTAGAAAAAGAGAAATTGAGGACCACTTATCAACTCAGGGAGAGACCCTAAAGAAAAAGATAATTCTTTAACGATTGTTAACTTATCTAAAAGAGTACTTACAACTATGGAAATCTCGTTACTTCAGGAAGGTCTATCCTTTATACCTACAACCTCCTTTGAGCTTTTTACTTTGACTAAGGACTTAGAACTGTTTATCAGAAAATTGAGGTGGCACAAATTCCATAATTTGAGAGAAAGAAGAGAGTGTCTTAATTTTGTAATTTCTGGTGAAGAACTAACTTGTTTACATGATCTAAATGATCTACAAAGAGAGAGCAATAGAGAGATCGGGGAAAGTACCGTTTACACAATGTAGACCTAAGAATACTTCGACTCCACCTTTTGAGGACATATCATCTATAGACGTATTCCGTAAACTGGTCCTCAAAGATCTGTCTGAGATTAAACAAGACTACAGGGTCTCCAATCTCAATCCCTTACAGATACAAGCTCTACTAACATTAATAAAAGAGGTGGATCTAATTATCAAACCCTCAGACAAGGGTGGTAATATTGTCCATTTGTATCGACCTATGTCCAGATGTGCATGTCTATTCTAAATGACAATTCGAGTTATGAAGTTCTATCTAGAGATCCTACTGAAATATATAGGAGAGAACTGAAGAGCATCCTAGAGGAGGCCAAAAGGGACAAACTTATTGATGAGGGGAGTTCGACTTCATGCTTGCCAAATCAGCCCAAATGCCAATGTTTTATGCCTTGCCAAAAGTGCATAAGGGTCTAACCCCACTTAAGGGACAACCAATTGCCTCAGATATTGAAAGCCTCACGCAAAGTGTAGGTATTTACCTGGACAAATGTCTTAGGGAATATGTGACCTCACTTCCATCATATATAAGAGACATGATGGACTTACTGGCTAAAATAGATGGGGTAACAATTGATAAAAAAAACTATTTTGATGAACTTTGATGTCGAAGCTCTGTATTCATCTATTCCCCATAACACGGTCTTAAAGGCCGTAGAGTACTTCCTGTCAACAAGGGGATTGCTTTTTCATTCTAAAACTACTGGAATTTGTTCTCACCAGAAACAACTTTTTTTTTCAATGGTCGCATCTACCACTAGCTCAGGGGCACCGCAATGGGTAGCCCCTGTGCACCCACTTATGCAAATTTGCTCCTGGGCTGGTGGGAGGCGACCATTTTTTTCAGGAATGAGAGTTATGCATCTCTATCGGAGGTTGTCCTCTGGGCCCGTTACATTGATGACATCTTTGTGTTTTGGACGGGCCCAGGGGACCATTTTGAACACTGGGTCTCATCACTTAATCAAAATGGGATTGGTCTTAAGATCACATCAGAATGGAATAAAAAACCTTATCATTCTCAGATGTAAAAAAGGAGTTTGGGGAATAATCAACAATAGTGTATCGTAAACCCACAGCAACTAAAAGCCTCCTTAGTTGGAGAAGCTGTCATCCCCTTCCTTTGAGAAGGGGTATCCTCAAGGGCCAATTTCTGAGACTCATGAGGAATTGCTCACATTTAGCTGAGTACCTTCTTAAAGCTAGAGATCTGGAGCAAAGATTCAGAGATAGAGGGTATCCTAAGAAAACAATCAAACAAGCATATAAATATGCATTACTACAAGATTGCTCTTAACTGTTGATCCCGAAGAAAAAAGACCCCACAAAGCCTCAAATAAGACCTATTGCCACTTTTGATCAGGCTCAGTCCTTAGTCAAAGAATCCCTTAACACACCTTTGGATATTTTGATCAGATCCAGTCCTTAGTCAAAGAATCCCTTAACAAACCTTTGGATATTTTAAGAATGGACAGTGACCTGGCGGAGGTTTTGCCAACATATGCTCAGGTCACATATAGGAGAGGAAGAAGCTTGGGAGACAGACTCACTCATAGTCACCTTAAAAAAAAAGTGTCATCAGTAGGATGCGACAGAGATACAGAGTCGCAGAAAGGCAAAGAAGTGAACGTCTATCACTGAAGAAAAGAGGGTTAAAATATAACCTTTAATTCATTATACTTTAAAACATTTGAGGTCTCAAATCCATTAACAAGGCAAAATATAGCGCCATATCACACATAGCAGGATTCAAAGCACAAATTTGGCAAAGGGGTTACAATAATTCAAGTAGGGTTTTAAACTGGAGCACCAATAGTATAATGTTTAATATAATGCAGATGATTTACTCACAATACCATCCACTCTTTTCCAATGATTGTACTCATTGTTTCTCTATTGTGATCCATTCTGAAAATGTGCATACCTCCAAATTTCTTCCTGTATCCATCCAACAGAAGGGGCCCAGGTACCAGCACTGAAATTATCCTTAGGCTACCCTGTCTATACAAAGGGGTGGAACCCTGAAAAGGGTGGCCCACCTTAGAAGGCTCACTCTATTCAGCCCTTTTGCTCAATTGTCTCAATGTGTTTCCCTGTACACAGCACAAATCCTCAGGGGATTAAAATTACTGCAATTAGAAATAAATCAACTTGGGATAAAATGTGATAATGATTGGCTGGTGTGTGAAACATCACAAAAATATGCCACCAAAGATAGTTGGGTCACTGAGAAGCAATATCTTGAGCCAGAACAACATACAAATAGTCAGAATATACTGTATACACGTCTATTACCATTACTTGAACCAAGCATCAGCTACACCCGTATTCTTCCGGTGCTTGAAGAGAGTTATCAAGGCAACGCCTGGAGTGAGAGAGCAGTACTGTGCATGTCTGATGACATAGACGGACATAGACGGCATACTTCTGCCTTTCAGCGTGGAATGCAAATGTGTTTCACTCGAGGATTAGGATGCCACCTAAACCTATACATAGCTAAACAGTACATTATAAAGACCAAGATGACCCTGATTGTTTACAGTATTTTTAAGCCATAATATACCTCGAAAAGAAGGTACTTAAAGGGGTTGTCTCGCTACAAAGAATAGCTTTCAAATTGTAGGGAACACAAAATAAAGACATTTTCCAAATATATTGCATTGTTCCTCTGTTTTCCCTAAAGAGATACAAGTGAATTTATTACCTCCCTGGCTATTTCAGTTCCCTCAGTAACCTACCTGTAAACAAATCTCCCTGGGCTGTTTGTTCAATGAGATAACAGAGAGTGAGTCATCACACAGGTCATCAGTGTCAGTCAGTGTCCTGTGCTGCCAGACAGTAAAAAGCTTGATTTATCTCAAGTAAACAGCTCTGTAATTAGGGCTTCTGTTTTGGGGATCAGATAAGGTCCTGCTAGTAGTTTGAGAAGCTAATCTGATCTAATTAGCAAATGAAAGCACAGCACTGAGCACGGAGCTTATGCAAATTAGTCTGAACCAGGAAGTGACAGAGAATTTCTTTCATGCATTCTTTGAAACACTGTGGGGAGACAACTCCTTTAAGCAATTAGCTACATGCAAACATTATTTACAGTTTGTGTTCCAGCTCTACTTACGGTTTGCGTTCTACGGCTATACAGGTATCAAATAAAGGGGTGGATGTACTCAGCAATATTATTGGTGTTGTATTCTCCACCCTTGAATAACTAATCATACCATCTCAGATCATGATAGCCTAAAAGAATACCATTGTACGCAAGGGGTGGAAAGTAGTTATGGGAACAGACGGGTATAAATTAATTAGAGATTATTATATGACAGTTCCCGCATTTGTTTGTATTGGTAAACTGAAATCAGCTGGTTAAAACATATGTCAAATGAAACACGAAAATGTCTGTCTTTCATTGATGCCATGTGGATTTGCTGACTTGAGACTCCTTCTGAAGGAGGCATTTGTTCACCTCACCTCTACGTGGAGACAAACGTACTGTTTCCACCGCTATGAAGGGTTAGTCCTTCGTCTCACACCCATGTTTTTCCCAAATATGTTCAGATAGAGGGGTGTCCCTTCGATAGTTAATGTCACCCAGATGTTCTGTACATGTGCAAAAGTAAACAACCCCATTGCTCCTACAAATGGCAAAATCATGAATAGCACAATTTGTTCCAAAAGAGGAGCTATAAAATCTTTTTGTTTTTTGATGAAAGGATACGCTTTGCATGCCCCACATCCGAACATGCCAGTGGGTTGTTTATGTAACAAGGTATTATTACCTTTTGTGGTGTATCGTGCGTATCCTTAGGGATTTTGTCCTAGTCTTCCCTTCATACACAAGAGATACAACAGACTTCCTTAGAATAATAGAAAACATTATGATTGATAGCCCATTACAGCTCCATTCCCCAAGATGTAGAAATGGAAGATGTTCAGTATTTTATGAGTAAAAAAGAACTACAGTTTATGGAGTATAAACTGTTTGGAAGTCAACTTCTTCCATTTATATTAACACATAATTATTTTATGTTTGGAGAAAAGGTCTGCCACCAGCTCAGGAGCCCCTGTGCTTCCACATATGCAAATCTTCTCTTGACTGGTGGGAGGACACTCTGGTGTTCGGAATAGGTTCAGAGTGGGTACTCATAAAACATCCTAGAGATTGGTGGCTACATATGATAATCAATTGGAAACAATCAGAGACATTTTTTTAACCTTAAGATGGAACTCAAAATTTCTAGATTGATTCCAGAAGCACCAGCCATTACTATCCATAGAGGTTGATCTAATGGAGATTGTCTAATTCATAGCCACAATATACCGCAAAAAGGTAATAACACCTGGCTATAGCGATAACCCACTGGCATGTTTAGATGTGGGGTATGTTATGTGCTGATTGTGCACCTTTAGGTTGCTCTTTAGAGCGAATATTAGAAATCCTCTTTCCATACAGTCCATCCATTAGATGTTTATATGAACATAAGCACATTATGTAAACATGAGTCCAGAGCTGCGATCCCTGACACTACTGTACCTTACAGAATAAGGGACACAGTGATGGATGCAGTATGTAATGGTTTAAAATTCTGCAGTGCCCACAAGGTCCCCCTGCTCAATAAGGCATATGTTCAGGCCCATCTGAAGTCCGCCAATGAACACCTGGATGATTCTGTGAGTGATTGGGAGAAGGTGCTGTGGTCAGATGATACAAAAATTTAGCTCTTTGGCATTAACTCAACTCGCTGTGTTTGGAGAAAGAGAAATGCTGCCTATGACCCAAAGAACACCCTACCCACTGTCAAGCATGGAGGTGGAAACATTATGTTTTGAGGTTGTTTTTCTGATAAGGGCACAGGACTACTTCACCATATCAGTGAGAGAATGGATGGAGCCGTGTACCGTAAAATACTGAGTGACAACCTCCTTCCCTCCGCCGGGACATTAAAAATGGGTTGTGGGTGGGTCTTCCAGCAGGAAAATGACCTGAAACATACAGCCAAGGCAACAAAGGAGTGGTTCAAAAAGAAGCACATTAAGGTCATTGAGTGGCCTAGCCAGTCTCCAGACCTTAATCCCATAGAAAAATGGAGGGAATTGAAGCTCCAAGTTGCCAAGGAATAGCCTTTAAATCTCAATGAGAAGGAGTGGACCATAATTCCTCCTGACATGTGCACAAACCTCATCATCAACTACAGAAACCGTCTAACTGCTGTGCATGCCAACAAGGGTTTTGCCACCAAGTATTAAGTCTTGTTTGCCAGAGGGTTCAAATACTTATTTCTCACTGCAAAAGGCAAATACATTAATTTATACAATGTGATTTTCTGGATTTTATTCTGGATATCCTATCTCTCAATGTTAAAATTAACCTACCCTTAAAATTATAGACTGTTCATGTCTTTGTTAGTGGGCAAACTTACACAATCAGCAAGGGATCAAATAATTATTTCCTTCACTGTATGTCTGTGTAGGTGGAAAAATAAAAAAGTTGTGACTCTGGGAATGTGGGGAGGGAAAAGCGAACGTGACAAAAAAAATAGGCTGCGGTCGGAAGAGGTTAAAGGGAACCCGTCACATAGATTATGTCCCTCTTGCTGAGGACAGCACAAACTAATGTCAGACATACTGTATCCATCGCTGTGTCCCTTATTCTGTAAGATGCTGTAGTTTCAGAGCATTTACTATTCAAATCTGGCAGTTTGCGACCTGAAAAGAGTCCAGCTTATCTATGAGCAGGTGTTAGCTCTGCTCATCCACAGCTAGCTCCGTCCACCTGACAGTTATTCACAGGTTTCTTCCTATTCACAATAATGGGATGAATCATCAGTGAATGGGAGGGGCTAACCACGGGGGCTAATTGGGGCTAACCACCTAAGGCCTGCTGACTCTTTTCAGGCTGCAAGATTTAAGGATTAAGTGTGAAGTATGAAATTTGGCATGATAACGCCAAATTCCATGCGCATAATATTAGTCTAGAATGCGTCTGATTTATGAACCCACTCAACAGCGAGTTATAAATCAGGCGCATTCTAGTGCTTCTTACGAAATTTCTGACTCAGGTATACCACTTTGAAAGTGGTATACCTATTCCAGCTATAATGCACCTAGAAATGCCATAGCAAAGCTATAAATCCATAACTTCACTACGGTTCTAGTGCCTCCCGCACTCCCCCCGAAATCAGGGGCATTACAAAGTGCCGCTTACGCTCTTTAATGTTTCTGATTCTGGCATACGGGAGCGGTTTGAGTGAAGAGAACGGGGCTGCGCTGCATATTGGGCTGAAAAGATGCCAGATATCGGGCGCAGCCCCATTTATGCATGCTGCCATAAATGCTCTGAAACTGCTGCACCTTACAGAGTAAGGGACACAGCGCTGAAAACAGCATGTCTGTCACTAGCTTGTGCTGTCCTCAGCAAGGGTGGCATAACCTATGTGACAGGTTCCCTTTAAGAATAATGGAAGTAGCACAGACATTATTGTCACGGATGCTGGTAGTGGATCCGCTGGACCACCGCAAGTGATAGTGTAAGCCGTAGCAGGGAGCGGAGTCTAAGTAGAACCCGATTTTCACCATAGCCCGCCGCAAAGCGGAATGGACTTGCTGCGGCGGGAAACTACCAGGTCGCTTCCACTGGCGTGACTTGCTTGCGGTGGCAGCCAAGGCAGTGCGTAGTACAAAATCGTGAGACATAGGCGTAGTCGGGGACAGCCAGTCGGTGAGGACAGGCGGCAGAGGTTCATGGTCGAGAAACGGGAGCGTAACGGTTCGGTACACGGTAAACAGGACTCGATGCAGGAAACGCTTTCTCTAAAGGCTGTAGGGCACTAAAGATCCAGCGGGGGCGTACCGGAAGGAAGGAACTTATATAGGGTCAGCGACCAGCCTTACCCAATAATTGCCGTGCTGGCCCTTTAAATCTAAGAGAGCCGGAGCGGGGACGCGCGCACCGGCCAGCAGGGAGGTCGCGGGGATGCGGGAGCGTGGTTAGGTAAGGGACACCGAGCGCAGGCAGGGACACGGGCCGCACCGCTACAGTTCCCGGACGCCGGAGGGGCCACAGCGGCACGAGTGCGCCCGCAGCCCGGACGGGGGGGGCTGCGGACCCACTCGTGACAATTATAAGAAGACCTATAGGAAAATGATGAGAAATGGTAGAGAATAATGGAGCCCCAAGAGTCTGATTACCTCCTACTACTAGCAACCCTCAACTGAGTGTGGCATCTTATAAAATAAATGTACATGATGACATAGTAACTGGGCAGGGCTAGTAATCAGATCATATTATGATATCATAGTAGCATCTCCCAGGACCTCTCAGCGGTGATGTCACAATAACTGGGCAGGGCTGAACTTTCCATTATACCATAAGTATCTACAGAATCTTTGGAGCCAAAAACCAAGGTATACAGAGGAACGGTCAGCTCTCCTTTCCTGATTTAGTAAATATTTCTGTTCCCTATAGCAATGCAGGATCCCTTTTTTTCAGAACTCTGCACTATGTCACTCTTCAGTTACTTCTGCTGGAAATGTGTGAGTACATTGACAACTGGGTGCTAATTCCCCTTGTTGATAAAGTGTGTCCCTAAATACTCTGCTGATTGGTTCATGTCAGGCTCTGTAGGGATAAATCCTATGGACAAAGGGAATGGTCACACCCTATTTATTTATTCATACATATCCTGGTGGAATAACAGAGGACTGGCACAACACAGATGTCTAATTTTTACTGCCTCATTTGTTCTAACAAAGTAATCGGTCATAATAGAAGGCAGAAAATAAATTGGTTGGATATTTTTAAATGAGTGGTTGAATGAATTAATAATTAAGTGGGTAACTATTTGGTGGATAAATCCATGGTTTGTTAGACGGACTGATGGTTTAGTAGGTAGATAGGTGGATTAGATGGTTTGGTGATAGTAGATAGAGAGTTAACTGATAGTTTATCAGTTAGATGAATGAATGGACGGTTACTGGTACACTCAGATTATTACATAAAATGAAAGTCCAGCTTAATAAAATAGTGAAAGTAGAATAAGAGAGAGAAGCCAAGAAACTGCTCGTGATATATGTGATAACTATCATATATCACATATATGATAGAAGAGGATAAAAGACACAGTAGGAGACAGAGACACAGAGCAATTACCTTAAACCAATAACTGCAGATCCTAAAATGATTTTTGTATCTATGGCACCTTAAATAAGGCATGTGATGTCATAATAACTGGGCAGGACTAGAACTCAGATCATAATATGACATCAGAAGGCAATAACTAATGTATACAGAGGAGCTGTCAGCTGTCATGTCATAATAACTGGGCAGGGCTGAAAGCCTGATCATTTCATTACATCATAAACAGTAGCTGAATGAATGGATAAATGAAATGATGGATAGACTGAAAGATAAAGGTATGATTTGGAGGATGGACTGATGAATGGAGTAAAGGATGGATGGAGTGATAAAAGGACGATTGGGAGGATGAATTGATGGATCCAGTAATGGATGGATGGAGAAATAGGTCACCAGAATGATAGATAGTTATTTGTGAACAGTAAACCAAAAAATAGTCTTTATTAAAATGATTGTGTCTATGTCTCCAATGCAGTTTCTATACTATTATATAATCTTACCTGATATAATGGAGATGAGGCTGGAATTATTTCCAGTAAAAAGTGGGAAATATTGATCAAGATATGCAAAACGTTTAAGAAAATGGGGTTTCCTTGTTGACAAGGCTGTTCTTTAACCTATATAGAATTCACAAAGGGAAGTTGTTAAACCCATGGTGCCCAACTGTTTTACTTTTCTGTTCACATAGAACTTGTTTTTAGGTTGTATTTTTCTAGTATAATTTTATGCACCATATAATGCATTCTAGGATGGAAAAGGGAACATATTCTTATACTTCCCATTGCAACTTGCTAAGCCGTATATTTTATCAGAATGTGTAGTTGCCAAAGTTCAACAGTATGAATGTTTTGGACAGTATGGCAGAGTGCATGGGAGATTTTGACAAAAAAAATAATGCTGTAACCTTTATTTAAGAGAGTTAATAGCTAAGAATTTAGGATGGATATAAATAATATGCAAAAAGATACTAAAATGAAAAAAGGAGTGTCCAGACAGGATTATGGGGCTGACAGCTGCCTATCTGAAAATACATTTCCCACCTCCTTCTTTGTCATTCCAGAGTTTAGCTTTGCAGTGTACAACTAAACTGAGCCATCATTACTGCACTTGTAACAACCGGCATAATCATCAAGTAGCTTCTCTGTGTAATATTAGATTCTATTCCACACCATACAACTTTCCTGAGGGCATAGAAAGTATAGTGCATATAAATAATCTGGGAATTGTGTGGCTGTGGAATGCTTACTGTGTACATAGTTCTTAAAGCTTTTAGAAAACCTTGAATTTATAAATAAATGATAAACAGAACAACATACAGAAAAAATAAAAGAGAAACAAACTGGTGATTAGGACAATTATATATTACAGTATAACATGATATTTTCCTAAGCACAGCAGTATACAAAATTAGTTTTCTTACTGAGCAACATTTTAAAAATATGTTTCCGCTTCTCTAAATTAATTGCATTCCTGTCCTAGCACCCGTCGGATTATGTCTTATGCTTAGAGATAATCAGTGCTTTTATTTTGCTTGTCATGAACAATAAATTGTGATTATTAGATGTAAATGTCTGAAGGTCACATAAATAAATAATATATTGCACGTGCACACTAGGCCAATAGAAAAAAGCTGAAAGAGGTCAATGCTGTGTAGAAGTAAAAACAGGGAACAAAAAAAGTAAATTGCCAAAGGTGTTAAATTACTTACAGAAGCCCCATTTTACTTTGTTTCCTTTCCAAAATTTAATACTTCCAGTTTAAAAAGACTAATGTAGCTACTCTCCTCTCATTTTTCTCAAATGCACTAATATTTGGTATGTAAATACATGGGCCTCTAGTGATGATGTTTACAGAGGTCTTAATGTAATGTTGTTGAATTAGACAAAACCAATGACACACTGAGGCATACCATCACACACATTGGCATGTCTTTTTAAGACTTCTTGATTATGAATAGTTGAAGAAGTTTTAAATCATTCAACCAGTTTGTCAAATTTCTGTTGACATTTTGACGATTTTTTTATTCAACACCCTAATTTTTAGATCTCAATAAATTTTACAATTTATGACTTTTTTTTTTTCTAGGGGACTTTTTAAAGTTTTTGACAGGGGGAGTTTTGTTGAGCCATATCAGTATTTTTATTATAGACTACACATTTATTCTGCTTTTATTTCTACTATTGTCTCTACTGACTTTACTATTAGGAGATTACAGTGCAGACAGTATAGATGTAACGGTTGGCCTCCATTTATGATCTCAGATATTACTAACTCCTGTCTCCTACTTAGCAGCCCTTTCCCGCCCAATCCCTAAAAAAACCCTTTTCTCTTAATCTTAAAGATTTAGCCTTTTTCTTTGTTACTGTTGTGGTAATTGGGTAATTTTTAAACTGCTATTAAGTTGAAAATTTAAGCCCTCCATTTTACATTGAAAAACCCCGCCGCCTTTTAAAAGATGAAGGGGGTTTCACTAAAATCTTTTTTGACAGCTGACACTTCGAAATAAAAACATGGTATTTAGCTAGGAGCATCAGTTTTTTTGACTTTAGAAGGCTTTGTTTTTGGGTATAACCACAGAATGAGGGTCAAAAGACCAAAAAAAATGTTTTTTTCTAAAATTTACTGTTTTCTGGGTTTAAATTGTTATTTGGGATTAATAAATTATACTATGTTATAAGCTGTCACTTTATTAAAATGTTCCTGATTAATAGTAATGAAAAGGCCCACACCTTATGAATCCCAAATTGGGTTTGGGGTTTAAAAATTTAAAAGCTGTTTTCACGTTTTGGATTTTTTATGAAACCACCTTTTTTTAATGAACACCCCTAAAGGGCATTTAAAAATTTGCTGTAAATTAAAATTTAAAATTTTTTGAAAAAACCCTTTGATCTGGATCCAAACCGTTGTCTTTTTGATGTGGAAGACTGAGCGGCCCCAAAGCCTGGGGATGGGATTCCAAAACCCATTTTGGTGTTTCCCCCGGTTCAAAACCCAACCCTGACGAGGACAAAAACCCAAAATTTTGGAAAGGGCAGGCTTGACGGAGAAAAACCCGGTTATTCGGGCCCAAAAGTGGTGAGTTTACTCCCTTTTAAAATATGGGCCTTCTTTTCTAGCAAGCTTTTTTGGCTCTGTTTTCCAAGTAAGGTACCCCTTGTTGTTTGTGATAGCTGTTTAATTAATAATATAGTTTACTGCTTCACCCTTCCATGAAATCTTTAATTTTTTAAACCGGTTTTAGAGTTATAGCGTTATGATTTTTTTAAAAAGGTTTTTATAAGTAATTAGGGGTGTTTTTGCTTTTTGGGTTTTTAAAGTTTTTGCCTTTTCTGGGAAATTTGGGGTTTTTTGGTATAGTACAATTCCCAAAATTTTGGCATGTGTTCTCTCTCTCTGTTTTTTGCTTGGGGTTAACCTCCCATCTTGGGGTTTAAAAAATTTTAAAAAATTTTTAAGTGTTTTAAATTTAATTGATTGTTTTTATGCTTTTCTTGTGGACTATATTGATTGGTATACTCATTTTGGGTTTTCATATATAAATTGTTTTAAAACATGAGATACTTTTTTGCTGAAAGTATAACTGTTTTTTTTCACAACAAGAAAACTTAAAACAGGTATAAGTAAAAATTTAAATTTAGGGAATAGTTATTTTATTTTTTTTGATTGTATTGTGTTTTAAATTGGAAAAAAGGGGGCATTAAAACCAATTTCCAAAATTTTTTAAAATTTTAAAGCGATATAAAAAAATTCACTGAACCCACAGGGTGTTTGGGGAGTAAAGAAAGAGGAACATTTTTTTCCAAAAAACCACGGTTAAATTGACGAGATCCATTTTTTTTCCCCAGTAAAAAGAGGCTTTGAGAAACAGTGATAATTGGGAAACCCACTTCCCAGAAAAAGAGAGTTCTTTCCGCAAGTTCCCAAAGGAGAAAGGGAAAATCAAATATGTTTTGTATACAATTCAAACCCCAATTGACTAAATTATGTTAAAAACAAATGGAGAAAATGTACACCATTTTGGGAAAAAATTTGGGAAAGTTTGAAATGCCTAAAACTCCCTGAAAAAAGGGCCCATGGAACTTAGATTTAATTATATGAAATAACTTCGGTTGTAAGAATAAAAAAGAAAAGAGATGTTTTTAAAATTTGGGTTAAGTGAGGCCAAGCAAAACAAAAAGTTTCCCAGAAAAAAACCCTTTTAATAACACTGTTTGAAAACCCCCCCAGCCCCGAAAAACAATTCCGCCATAGCAAATCAGATAAACCCACAACTTTTAATGACATAACTGACGAGATGATGACACCTTCACTTTTTCCAGTGCATAAAAAAAACCGCAGTAAGATAAAAAAGAGACCCTTACGTAGCACTTTTAAGGCTGACACAAGCATCACTGACACTGCCCCCTTTCCCTTTTCCCAAAGAGGGAGACTTCATTTACAACCCCCAAAACACCCGTTTGGTGATCACATACCCTCACCTTTAAAACCCATCTCTGCCTATAGCTTCATCACCTGTATTTGCAAGGGGCCCCAAAATTTTTTGGAAATCCCCTAGGGGGGAAAAAAAGGGAGGTTAATATGATAAAATTAAAAAGGATAAAAACATACTTTTGGGAGAAAATTTCCCTAAATTCCAGGGCGCATTCACCCCCCCCTTCCACTTTAAAATAAAACATCTTTAATTTTGCAAATTAAAATCCCCGCAAAAGATTTACATGTCTCAAGTCCTTTAATGGGAAGGGGATACACTAAAATTGGGGACCCTTTAAAAAACTTTTTTTAAAAGGTGGCGGGGGACAGTAGGGGGATTCAAAAGGATTTGGGAACAATAAAGCTAAATCCAAACGGGGACAATACAGGCCCAAAAGGAGGGGGAAAGGGCCCCAAGAGAAACCTTATACGCCAATTGATTTGTTAAGGCCTACAAAGAAAGGGTTGGAAAAAAAATAAAAAAAATCCAAAAGAAGGGGGAAATTTAAAATCCATAAAAAAATTGGTTTTTTAACTCATAGAATGATAGGAAAAGGATTTTAAATGCGGGCTATTGCACGTTTTATTTACCCCCTCCCGAAAAATAAAAAACCTTTTTAAAAAAACATTTTTTTTGGGGGAGGAGCCACCCAATTTTCATGCAGACCCTCATAGCGGGAAATTTTTAAATTATAAAAAAATTAAATTTTTGATGATTTTAAAAGAGAGAGGCAGACTGGAAACCATTAATGATTTAAACAAGAGGCCAGGAATCTTTTTTTAGGGAATACCCCCAAAGGGTTTTTGGGAAAAATTTTTAAAAGAAAACAGTGTTGATCGTGATTTAAATGAAATATTTTGCAAATGAACCTTTACTTACTCAAACTTTTGAAGGGGTTTTTGCTTAAACATCTTAAAAGCCGGGTTAACCTTTAAAAATTTCCCCAAAATTGGAAGTCCTAAGAATGGGAATATTCTCAGCCAATTTTTATCCCCTTTAATTTTAAACTTAGAACAGGAAAAAACTAAAAAAAGGGGGAAAAATTTGTTTAATTTTAAAAAATTTAAATGAAAAAGGAAGATCGATTAAAAAAAAAACCGGGAAAAAGGGAAAATTTAAATCCCAGGGGGTGGGGAAAAATTTTAAATATTTTTTTTTTTGGCCCCCCCAGGCACATCCTACTTCTTTTCCCTTTTCAGGTCCCCAAGGACCACTTTGTTTAAAATTTGGTTCAAATTTTGGGCATTTTCCCCCAGGACTGCCAGAAACCCTAAGAAGGAACGCCAACCTCCCCAAAGGGGGGAATTTCCCTGACTAGATTTGGAAGCTAAAAAAAACCCCAAAGAACCAGTGGTATTTGCCCCGCATTTTTACTTTCAAAACCAAAACCCTGCTTTTTAAACAGGAGCCTATAGTTACTTGTGAGGGGGATGGAGAACAAGCCCCTTTTTCCAAAACGACAAGGCGTGGATTATCCCCTAAAAAAACAATGATTTTTTTTCCGCACCCAAAAAAGTGTATCGGAAAGTAGGGGGGGTAAGGGGGAAAAACTAAACAATACCCAAATTTAACAAAAAAGCATTTCATTTACAATAGGCCCCATCACAAACAGAACATTTTTTCCCACCCATGTCCGAGGCCCCGCTCTTTTAAATTTGGGAAGGGACCTTTTTTGTAAGTTTTGGTGTTCAATCTTTGTAACCTGATGGTATTCCATGCAATTTTCCCTTTGGGGGAGAATACGGGAGGAACGGTAACCTGCTGAAATGCTGGAATGGTTAATGCCCAGCCAGCAAAGTGAAAAGCCATATTAGGACCCAGAAGTTCTTTTCCATGCTCCAAAAACATTCCTAAAACCATCTGGGGAATACAAAATTCTACAGAAGAAAGGGCAGATAGCAAACATTCACCTGAAACTTTTTAAATTTGGGAAACCCCAAATTTTGTCGTTCCCCAAAAAATTCAGTCCCTTTTAACCCAGAAGCTGAATTGGAATAGCCCCAACAATTGAATCCCTTTTAAAAACCCAAGGGGGTTTTTTAAAAGGGGACCCAATTTGTCCATGTAACAGCCCCAATACACCCAATCAAAAGAGTGGGGGAAAAGAAAACAGGAGACTCGTGCAAGTTTTAAATGGGTCATCAATGAAGTGGTTTTCCTTTGCATGCTTTTGTTCCGTCCCCGGAAACCCAATTCAAATGCAGGGTCCCCAAGGACAGACACATTTTTCGGTCGTGGTTTTTGGGCAGCATTTTTCCCCATCCCAATACACCAGACTCAAAAATTTTTGTTTGCATTAAACCTACAAAGGTCAAACTTTCCCATTTGGGTGCCCGTTTCCCCCAAAGGGGTTTTCTTAAATTCACCTCCCCTTTTTTCGGGTCGGGCCTACACCCAAATTTGGGGGGGCTGCCCTTACCATTCAATCCCCCCTAATTCAGAAACCCCTTTGATGATTTATTACTTTGTTCAATAAACAAAAAAAAAAATCCGGGACAAAACAAGCGCTGCTTGAATTTTTCAGACAACGGACAAAAATTTTTCCAAAAAAAAAGTGCAATTTTTGGGTGGGAAAAAGGGTGATTTAAACATTGGCCCACCCCTTTTCACCGGGCCCCAAAAGACACTTACTACCAGCCCAGAGTGGGCGGTATAAAAAAATTGGGACTTTCCTTAAAAAAAAAGCGACTGAGACATTTTTTGGGAATGGAAAGGATTCTGTAGGGCAATGGTTTACCGATGCTACTCCTTGTTTTGGCCCACTTTTTGACCAAAAAAAAAAGATTCTGGGGCTGACCCTTTTTTCACACACTGACGGGGACCGGATGGCTTTTAAAGGACCCAAAAAGATTTTCTTCTCTCGGCACCCTGCTTAGGTTTAACCCGCTTTTAAAAAACCCTTTTTCCATTTGTTTTGCCATGAAGCCCAAAGGGACACCCCCCAAGCCGTTTTAAAGCAGATTCATAATGAACCCAAATAGACCAGTAGTTTTCTATAGTGGCAGTTAGTTTTCCATTTGCAAAAGGAAGGGCATGCATGTTTTGGGGCCCGAAGGGGTGTTTCGCTTTTGCTTTTAGAAAAAACTGCCGAATTGGTTTGATGCATTTTTTTGAAGGGTCGGGGGTTCCCCCATTCTGTGTTTTGCACTCCGGGGAATTGCCCAGGAAACAAAAAATTTTACTCAGGCTAACTTACAAGAGGGGAGTTAGCGCTTCCTTAAAACCTGTCCCCTTCCGCCTACACCAGTGCTCAAAAATTAAAAACCCCGCTAAAATTTTTTTTGCCACAGGGGGTTCAGAGGGGAGGGTATTGAGGTAGAGAAACCCGGGGCCCGAAAAAAGTCTTGAGGGGGGCGGAGACCATGATTGTTTTTGGGGCATACCCAAACTATAACTTGCCCCGCCCCCGATTTTGGGGGGAGGAACCACTTGATTTAACCCCAACTTAATACTGTATGTAGATGGCAGTTGTCACAGACAAAAGAATCAGGCACCCTTAAAACCCCTGGGTATGCTGTGGTAAAATGAATTTTTACTACTGTGTACGCTGAAACTTTAGATCCCCCCCCAAATTTTGCCCCGCGAGCGAGTTTTCCCTTTTCAAAGGGTTGTGAACTTTTCAGGGAAGGGAAGACATAAACTTTTACACTGATTCACGGTACGCCTTTGGCGTGGGTTTAAAGATTTTTTGGACAATAAGGAAAAAGAAAAAAAATTTTTTGACTTTCTTTAAAAGGGTTTTCCCGTGGGGTTTTTGGGAAAGAAATCTCCCAAATTGTTGGAAGCCATAAACCTTTCCCAAAAAAGAAAGCATCATAAAGTGTCCAAACTCACACTTCCACCATGATTCCCAAAAACAAAAGTGGAAACCAAAAGAGGACATGGTTGCGAAAAAAGGGAAAGTAAAAAAACCTTTGGTTTTAACCCTGATTTTCTGTTTAAAAAATGATGTTGTTTCATTTTCCCGATTTTTAAACTTTGAAAACTTTGGGAATCCAATTGTTCTCCCCAAAAAAGGGACCGATGGAAGGGTTTTAGGGCCCCAGAATTCCCGATGGGCCTATGGGGCTGCAGTGAAGGGAAACCAGTGGCCCCAAAAACTCTTTTTTCCCGGGGTAGGGGGAAGTTTCGCACGGGTTTAACCCATTGTGGGAAAACAGCGTGCGAAAAATTTTGGGTTTTTACATAAAAGGTGTCACCCGGGTTCCTGTAAAAAGCTAAAAGAAGGAATCAGGCCCGCCCGGTTTTTCCTCCAAACAGAACGCTGGGGGGCAGTGAAAAGCCCACCTTTTACACCTCCCTCACTACGGGCCCTTTTTCCCGATCCGGGAGGTAGATTTCATTTCAACTACCAAAGTTTGGACGGTTATCGTATGTTTGGGGTTTTTGTTGATCAATTTTCAGGGTGGATAAAGCGTACTCCCCTTCATCACAGACGGTACCACAGTGCTGCGAAAAATCTGCAAAGAATTGTATGCCCGATAGGGGAAATTTCCCAAAAATCATATCAAGTGATAAGGGGGCCCGCATTCCCGGTAATGTTTTTCCCGACCAAATTTTTACTAAAGGGTTTGGGATAAGGCAGCACTCCAAATTCCGTTTCCATCCGGGGAAACAAATAAAATGGTCGAGAGACATAATCGTACCCCAAAAAAGGGGTTAGCTAAATTTTGTAAGGAAAAATGGTATGAGGTTTTGGGCCCGATTCTTTTTCCTCTTGTTTTATGGGACATGCGGCCAGCACCCCAAAAAGGGTGCTACAAATTTCAACCCCTTAAAAAAAGAAATTCTGTTTGGAAAATTTTCCAATCTTTTACTTCACCTCCCGAAAAATCAACACTCAAACTTTTAAAAAATTTTAAAAAGTGGACTATGTGGCCCACAAAAAGCAAAAACAATTGAAAGGGCTTACAAACGTTTAAATAGGGGGGCACGCAGCCTGTTCCTACTTTTTTCTTGTCCCCGCATTAAAAAGGGACTTGTTTGATTCGTAAGTTTTTACGTTTGGTTCTTTTTAAGAAAGGGGGGAAAGTTCCCTACCCGGTTTTGAAAGACAACCCCTCAAGGGTTGAAAGTACAAGGGGAAAAGGAACTTGGATCCAGCAACACACTGCAAAGTGGGAAAACCCCTCCCCAAAGGAAACCCCCAAGCCGACGGTCCGGTTTGGGCCCAACCCCGGGAAAATGAACCCGAAGATACCTGAAATTTTAAAAGGCTCCTTTAAAATGGCTTTTGCCATAAGTCCCACCTAAGTCCGCTGGGTCTTACGAGCGATACCCCCCTTTTGAAGAAACCCCTTTATCGCGGGGAAGAAAAGAAAACAAAGATGCCCCTTTTATTAATAAAATACTTGGTCCCCAGCCCAGCAAGAAAATTTGGGGTACTATTGTGGGAGGGGGGGGTTTGGTTTTTTTATTCTTTTTTATCAGCCTTTCCAAAGGGAACCCAAATTTGGCCCCTGCAGAGCTGAAGAATTTCTTTTGATAAAAAAGGGCAGGGAAAATGCCTTTCAGGTGAAAAGTGAGGGCAAAATGGGCCTTTCCCCCGGACCCTGAAGAGCAAATCAATTATATATAATTTGATAATCAATTTTTTTAACCTAATTTTGGGAAAGAGGCTAGATGCATAAAATGGTGTTATGATCATTGGAATATCAGTTGGTTTTTAAAAAAAGATTACTTTAACAATTACAAGAGAATGGGAAAAAAAAATTACTCAAAATGCAAACACCTTTGTTTTTAAAGGCTTTCAAGATTGTGGGTTTTTCACACATTTTACCTTTATTTCCCCACAATCAGGCCCCCCTTCCACCCTGTCCCCTTTTTAAGAGCTCATTTTGGGGAAAATGAACTTTAAAATTTCCCGATAACCCCCTTTTTTTTTTTCAGGGTTTAAAAACACAAAAAACGCCCTTCCCAATTTTCGATGGTCTTTTCCCCCCCCGGTGGGGTTGCGGGGACTCCAAAGGGGAAAAACCCAAAAAATTTTTTCCAATGTGGAAAATGGGTTCAACCCCCTCAATGTAAAAAGGGGTTTAAAAATACAAACCCCAGGTTTAGGGTACATTCCCATAGATTTAAAACACTTTTGGGGATAGTTTTTTCGCACAAACAAACTCATCCCCTTTGGAGTAGGCACACATGCTAAAGTTTTCGTATTTAAGGATTCACTTATCAACTCAGGATAAACTCCCCTATTTCATTATTTTAAAATTTTTAAAAGGATCAGAAAATTTTACTCTAGTACCATGATTTGCCAAAAAACCCCAAACAAAGGCCTTTTCCAAGTATAGGGGGTCCATCCCCCAGGTTTAAAAAACCTTTTTTGGTATGCATCAGAGATAGCATATAGGTATTCACAAAATTTGGGGGGAACCCTATAAAACTTCCCGACAACATGGTTTTTATGTATGTGGATCAAATTTTTAAAACAAAATTTCTCCCCAAAAAGTTGGGGGGGTTTGGCACATGTAAATATTGCAAGATTGACAAAAGGCTAAAATGGTCCCCTCTCACCGGGAAATAGACATCGATCAAAATTCCCAAAACTACGATCACAAAAAGAACGGAGGCCAAAAAAACCTTTATCAAGTTCCCAAACCAGTCCTATATGCTTCAGCCCTTTTGGTTTTTACTCCCAAATTTTCAGGAGTAAACATGGGGATTCATAATGAAAATAACATCGACAGTTAGGGGGAGCTTTTTGAAACATTATGATGGATTTTTTGATGCCATTCAAATATTAACAACCAAACCAAGTTTTTACGCAAAGGTGTTAAATCAAATATTTGGTGTTAGATTTTTTGGCAGCAAGGGCCCCCGGGGGCTTTTTTAATTTTTCTAGGCCCCGCCTGTGTAATTATTAGACAAAAAAATTTTTCAGTCAGAGTAGGGCTTACAGGGAAAAGCAAAAAAACTTAGCTAAAGACAAGTTTCCCCAGCAGAGCATGACATCGGACCAGCCGGAAAAAGGTTTTTCTTGGCTGAAAACCCGCCAATTTGGGTTTAAGGGGGCAAACGGTGGGTGGTTTTAGGGGGCCCAAACAAACATTTGCACCCCCATTTTTTTTAGTTTGTGTTATCAATGGATCTTGGGTCAAAGGTGTTGGGGTTTCTCATAAAAAAAGGTTTTAAAAAGGGGCCAAAACGGTCTAAAGGTCCCAAAAAATTTGAATGGTTTAAAATCAAAATGTTTCTGAAACCCCAAAAAGGGCACCCCTTTTGGGAAAGAAACTCAGGGGGACTATTATATTAAAAGTAAAATGAATATTCTTTTAAATTTTCAAGAAAAGAAAGGGAAAAGTTGTGTAAAATTTTGGTTTTTTGTAAAAGGGATATAAGTTGAAAATTAAGACCCCCATTTTACATTGGTTTAAACCGCCGCCCTTTTAGATGAAGCGGGGGTTACTAAAAATCTTTTGACAGCTGGGCTCTTCAGTTTTAAAAACAGGGGATTTTGTAGGGGCATCAGTTATTGCCCTTTTGATGGCATGTATTTGTAAAAACCACAGAATGGGGGCAGAAGGGGGTACCCAAAAATGTTCTTTTTCCCAAAAAAACTGTATCTTTGGGGAAATTTTATTTTGGATTAATGATTATACTAAAGTTTTTAAGCTTTTTCAGCAATTGAAAAAGGGTTTCCCGATTTAAAAGTAATGCAAGGGCCCCCACCTTATGAATCCCAAAATTGGGTTTGGGTAAAAATGGGGTAAAAAATGATTGGGGTTTTTTAGTAACCCACCTATTTTTTAAAAAAAACCCCGCCCGAAACATTTAAAAGGTGCTGTAAAATTTTTTTAAAAAAATTGTTTTTGATCAAACCTTGGGTTGGATCCCCAACCGTTGTCATTTTATCGTGGAAGACTGGCAGGGGGCCCCAAAACCTGGGGATAGATTCCCCCAGGGGGCCCTAACATACATTTTTCTCTCTACGTTGGGCATAAAGTGGCAAATTTTTTTTTTAAAACAGGTTTTCACTATTGGGGAAAAATTGAAATTTTTTTCTGTATTTGGGAGTTTTTGGGGCAGTTTGGTGGGTCACATGTAAAGAAAAAAGGCCCAGGGCTAAAACTCTTTTTTGTTGCCCCTACAACAAATCAAGCTCCCCCTTTTAAATTTTATATAGTGCTCTTAAAAAAATAAAGGAGCCCGATTGGGGTTTCTAAGGTCAACAAAAAAAAGTCTTAGGCCTGGCAAATTTTTTTGTCCCCCAAAAAAAAATTATTTTCTGTTTTTGTTTTTTGAAAATTTTAAAAAGATTTAAAAAAATTATCAAAAACCCCAACCTTTGGGAACCATTTTGGGGCTTCCCGCTTTCCCCTTTTTTTACAAAAACCCCTTTTGGCTTTTTAAAAATTTGGGTTTCTTGGGCAACAAAGAAAGCCTTCGATCTCGACAGTTTACATAAATGTCCCCCTTTGTGTCTTTTATTATCTATGGACCTGTGTGAGGGCGGAAGTGTAGTTTTTATTGGTACCATTTTGGGATACATCCAACTTTTTAATCCCTTTTTATTTCAATTTTTTGTGAACATAGAGGGGCGACATGTATGATTATTGCCGCTTAGACTGCAATTAAATTGCGCTTAAAGGGTAGAATGCGTCTGAATCTATGAACTGTGGGTCATAGATTTAGAGCATTCTAGCACAAAAACAACAATTCCGGCAGTAATGCGCCTGGATTTGCTGTACTGAAGCTATAAATCTGTACTCCATTAGTATCACCATGACATACTAGTATGTCATAGTGTGCTAAAGGGTTAAAGCCAACCCTAAATGTTTTTTTTTTCCTGCAGAAGCTCCTCAACAACCATAATTAGCACACCTGAAAAGAAATGCACTAATCGTCCTAAACTAACAATGTTATTGGAATAATAAATATTAGTTTGCAGAGTAAACTAAGAATCGCACAGTTTACATAGTAATCTTACTGTTTTCATATTTCAATCACATCAAGAATATGTACAGGAAAGCATTACTATTCACGGTACATCTGACACAGCATATGGTTATGGGCACACATACCATCTGCTATGTCCACTACAACAAGTGTTTGCCTGCACAAAAAGACTATAAGAAATACAGAGTTGTGCATTGATATGTATTGTGATAAACATTAAGAATGGACCTGTAAATCTGTAAATCTTTTATATTGAAATAACTTTCATAGTGGTAACAGCTTATGATCTCACAAATAGTATAGCAGCATGTTTCTTAAGGAGAGGCCCTAAGGTTTAGCTCATTATAAGTATTTTAAAAGGGTCATCCATCTTTGATGAATCTCCTGTTGAATGAAGTTACAAATGCTTAGCTGAGCAGGACTTAACCTGCACACCTTCCTATGCAGTCTTAGCTTACCACCATCAGATTAGTTAGTTGCTCAACTGTTTTTTGCTGTTGTATCCTATGCACCAAAAATATAGCATAAGGGGCCGTTCACACAGCATAGTGCAAATACCAGTCGGAAATCCTGACCAGTTTTGCACTGTTTTCGGCCTGTGCACACGGCTGCCGGGGGACGGCTTTTCTCTGCGATTTGCGGAGAAATATCCTCCCCCCTGGCATTAACATGTTCATATTCCACCCGAAAACAGGGCAAAAGTGTCAGGGACTGTCAGGGACACACACAAAGACACGGACAAGTGGACCCTAACACTGGTCACAGTCCCTGTCCCTGCCTTTTGGGGAACCCGACTCCTTAATAGGCCGGCCCCAACCAGAAGACTGTGGTTCGGGCACAAGTGCAACACAAGACAAAGTGCAACACAAACAGGGACAAACAAACACAGAACATGAAAATGTAGTCGGGCAGTCCAAGTCAGTAACGGAACGGGCAGCGAGGTGCAGAAACGTGAGACAAAGGGGTAACCGGAGTCCAAGCCAAAGGTCAAAGTAACACAGAGAGAATCAAGAAAAATGAAGGCGAACTATAGGGCAATGAACCAAAATAGCAGGCAAGGCAGGAAGGAAGCAAAGATCTTATATAGGGACAGAAGAAAGGTAGAACTGAGGCAATAGGCAGAAGGAACAAAAGACCAGATAGGAAAAGAAAGCTGTCACTCAAAAAGGAAGAAAGTTAACTAAGAGTGTGCTTGAAGATTCCTGGCCATGGGCGTTGGCCAGGAATCAATCAGCACCCAGAACAGGTAAACCCAGTTCACACAGTAATATGAAACACAGTATTATGACAAAAACCATGGTTTATGTTGTAGCGGCCGTGGCCGGCGACCAGAGCCAAAAGCCGGGTGTGTTTCAGGCACAATCATGACAGGAAGAATGAACAATTTCAATGTTTGTCAGACCGGCGGCGGTCTAAAAAACCATCCGGCGGAAAACCCATGCAGTGGGGACAGCTGGGTAGGTTTTCCATTAAGGTCCATTTTAAAAGTTGTCACCCAGTTTACAGACGGTTTTCAAAACCGAAAACAGTCTGAAAAATCGGGTGAAAACCCGTGCAGTGGGGACAAGCCCTAACTGTTTTGCCATTGCAAACCAACAAACTGTGAATTAGTTTATATATTTGTCACATATTAACCTTTTAATGGACTATAAATATATTAAGAAACCTTATTGGTAACCTAAATCATAAAAAGAGACTAATATTGCTTAATAAAAAGTGGCAAATCTTAAAGGAGTTGTCTCCCTACAGGGTTTCAAAGGATGCATGAATGAAATACTCTGTCACTTCCTGGTTCAGACTGACTAATTTGCATATGCTCATTTGCATACAGCTTGTACAGCTCCATGCTCCTTGCTCTGCTTTCAGATGCTAATTAGATCAGATTAGCTTCTCAAACTGCTCACAGGACTTCTAATCTGATCCCTCTAACAAAAGCCCTAATTACAGTTCTGTTTACTTGAGATAAATCAAGCTTTTTACTGCTTGGCAGCAGGGACACTGGGCCGCCTGACCTGTGTGATGACTCACTCACTGTTATCTCATTGATTACTTGGTTACTGAGGGAACTGAAATAGCCAGGGAGGTCATAAATTCACTTGTATCTCCTTAGGGAAAATAGAGGAACAAAGCAATATAGTTGGAAAATGTCTTTATTTTGTGTTCCCTACAATTTGAAAGCTATTCTTTGTAGCGAGACAACCCCTTCAAGGCTAACAAAAGTACAGTAGCACACAGCAGGCACTAAACCATACAAACATTAAATGGGTTATTCAGCTAGAAAAAAAAAACTATACCTACATTCCTCCTCTGTTCCAGCACTGTGTCTCTCTAGTCTTCTGTTTCATTCTTCTGCTTTCGAACGGGCATGTGCCATTTATTTAAACCACCATTTGGAAGTAAACAGCTCTGGACAGTGATGTAAGTAAAGGCACGTGACCACTTCAACCATAGAAGAATGAAAATAGAAGATCTGAGAGAGGCAGCAGTGGAATGAAGGCGCAGAGGAAGGTGAGTATAGTTTTTTTTTTTTTAATGGGATCAGATGAGCAAATTATTGGTATTAGGAACTGGACAACCCCTGTAAACTTGAGAACAGATACGTTCACAGGGCTGATATGGCCGCTGAAAATTTCAGTGCTAAATCAGTGAATAGTCACCTTGAATCGGCGTCTGTAAGTGCGGATTTCAGACAAGGATTTGACGCTGTTTTTCAGAGGATTTTAAGCTTCCTATATTCTACAAGGTGAGTTGAGGTGAGAATTCAGTGGAGTCCGTCTGAGGAATTGACAATTGACAAGTCAATTCTTTTTCAGCGCTGAAAAGAAATCAGTGCTGAGTGAACTCAGCACTGTGTGCACAGCATTGCTAATTTTCCATCAGAAACAATGTAAGGTGAGTTGCAGTCAGATTGACCAGTGATTCTGAGGCATATTCAGTGCTGAATCCGTGCCATAATCAGTATAAAAATCAGCCACGTGAACGTACCCAAACATTTAAAATGCATTACTGCTATCCTCTGTCCAGACCTCAGATCCTTAGGGCCACATGTATGAAAACTGTCTAGGTCTAACATTTACTGTGTTGCCCATAGCAACCAATCAGAGCACCCCTTTCATTTTTCCAGAGCAATATATGAAATGAAGGTGGCGCTCTGATTGGTTGCTAAGGGTAACAAAGTAAATTTTAGACCTAGACAGTTTTCATACATGTGGCCCTTAGTGTGCATTTTGATCAAATTGAGTTCCCCCCCATCCTGGGTAAAACTGATCTCATTAGATGTGTTACTAACCCTACTTTTTCTCTGTGGGGACAAAGCCGCCTTACCTACAGGGCAACAGGCTTCACTCACACTGGTTATAAGGACTTTGAGCAAGAAGATATATAAGCACTGTGTGCTACTGTATTTTGTGTTGGAGAGATACGCTCTTTTACAGCCACAACAATGTGCACCAGTGTCTATTTCCAGTTGCAATGGAGGTGCTGGCTAACTTTATTTTTTTTAGCATTATGTATTTGGAGGAGTGTACGCCTCCATTTTGGAAAAGCACTCCACCCAGCTTCCTGCTTGATGTTCTTATAATCAAAGATGTTTTTGGCCACATGGAAACACATTACAGTTAGGGACCCGTCTGATGAGATTACTTTGATGTGGAAGGTGGGTATATGCAATTTTATAAAAATGTACACTAAAGACCTTGTTTTTGTGCATGTATAGAAGATTGCAGAAATGCATTTTAAATGTTTAATAAGTTCAATGTTTCTATGGTTTTAAAAGCCTACTGTGTACTGCTGTATTTTACATTGGAGAGATGTGTTTTTACAGCCACAACAATGTGCACGTGTCCGTGTTCAGTTACGATGTAGGTACTGACTAACTTTTTTTTTAAAGCACATCTAAAAGCTGTAGTAGAACCTGTACCCTCCGTAGAACAAACCTTATCAATGTTACACAATATAGGTATTATAAACTATAACAATACACCTATGGATTATTCAGAAGTTAGTTATACAACAGCATCATATCATCAATAGTATCATATAGCTCAAAGTCCTACTGTACATCAGAGGATTTACAAAAAGGTAGTAGGAGAGTAGGAGAGTTTAAATGGGTTGTCTCTCTACAGACATTGATGTCATATCACTAGGATTTGCCATCAATGTCTGATAGGTCCAGGTCCCACCGAAACTCCCATTCACGTCTATGGAAGAGTCTAAACCACCTCTCTGTTCAGAACGGAGAGCTTTTGGGGCTCTTTTAGGAGATAGGTGTGGGTCCCAGAGGTGGAACTCAGACCTATCAAACATTGATGGCATACCCTAGTGATATGACATCAAAATCTGTAGTTAGACAGCCTCTTTAAGAAATATTCCCTAATTTGTCTAAACCAGATTGGGTTTGTTCTTCATCTTCTCCATGCTTTGCTGTAGCATAACATAAGTTAATTTTCTTCTGGTTTCAAGCTTTTCTGGATCAGCCTACTATGCTGGGTTCACGTGATTTTTTTTTAGTTTGAGACGCATTAAAAATACATGGAAAACGTGGAAAAAATGCATGCATTTGTTAACTAACACCAATTTGATAGGATTTTACCTAGGTGTACTTATTTACAGTTAGGGCCAGAAATATTTGGACAGTGACACAAGTTTTGCGAGTTGGGCTCTGCATGCCACCACATTGGATTTGAAATGAAACCTCTACAACAGAATTCAAGTGCAGATTTTAACGTTTAATTTGATGGGTTAAACAAAAATATCTGATCGAAAATGTAGGAATTGTACACATTTCTTTACAAACACTCCCCATTTAGGAGCTCAAAAGTAATTGGACAAATAAACAGAACCCAGCCAAAATATTTTTAGTTTCAATATTTTGTGGCGAATCCTTTGGAGGCAATCACTGCCTTAAGTCTTGACCCATGGACATCACCAAACGCTGGGTTTCCTCCTTCTTAATGCTTTGCCAGGCCTTTACAGCCGCAGCCTTCAGGTCTTGCTTGTTTGTGGGTCTTTCCGTCTTAAGTCTGGATTTGAGCACGTGAAATGAATGCTCAATTTGGTTGAGATCTGGTGATTGACTTGGCCATTGCAGAATGTTCCACTTTTGGCACTCATGATCTCCTGGGTAGCTTTGGCTGTATGCTTGGGGTCATTGTCCATCTGTACTATGAAGCGCCGTCCGATCAACTTTGCAGCATTTGGCTGAATCTGGGCTGAAAGTATATCCCGTACACTTCAGAATTCATCCGGCTACTCTTGTCTGCTGTTATGTCATCAATAAACACAAGTGACCCAGTGCCATTTTAAAGCCATGCATGCCCATGCCATCACGTTGCCTCCACCATGTTTTACTGAGGATGTGGTGTGCCTTGGATCACGTGCCGTTCCCTTTCTTCTCCAAACTTTTTTCTTCCCATCATTCTGGTACAGGTTGATCTTTGTCTCATCTGTCCATAGAATACTTTTCCAGAACTGAGCTGGCTTCTGAGGTGTTGTTTCGGCAAATTTAACTCTGGCCTGTCTATTTTTGGCATTGATGAATGTTTTGCATCTAGATTGAACCCTTTGTATTTATTTTCATGAGTCTTCTCTTTACTGTTGACTTAGAGACAGATACACCTACTTCACTGAGAGGTGTTCTGGACTTCAGTTGATGTTGTGAACGGGTTCTTCTTCACCAAAGAAAGTATGTGGCGATCATCCACCACTGTTGTCATCCGTGGACGCCCAGGCCTTTTGGAGTTCCCAAGCTTACCAGTCAATTCCTTTTTTCTCAGAATGTACCCGACTGTTAATTTTGCTACTCCAAGCATGTCTGCTATCTCTCTGATGGATTTGTTCTTTTTTTTCAGCCTCAGGATGGTCTGCTTCACATCAATTGAGAGTTCCTTTGACCGCATGTTGTCTGGTCACAGCAACAGCTTCCAAATGCAAAACCACACACCTGGAATCAACCCCAGACCTTTTAACTACTTCATTGATTACAGGTTAACGAGGGAGACGCCTTCAAAGTTAATTGCAGCCCTTAGAGTCCATTGTCCAATACTTTTGGTCCCTTAAAAAAGAGAGGCAATGCATTACATAGCTATGATTCCGAAACCCTTTCTCCAATTTGGATGTGAAACTCTCATATGGCAGCTGGAGTGTGCACTTTCAGCCCATATTATATATAATAATTCTAGTTCTGAACATGTTTTTGAAAACAGCTAAAATAACAAAACTTGTGTCACTGTCCAAATATTTCTGGCCCTAACTGTAGGAAAAAATGCATGTATTATTATGTCATGCATTTTTTATAAGAATTTTAAATGTATTTCAAGTGCAAAAAACCCACAATGTGTGAACCCACCTTTACTGCCAGATCTCTCACTCATTGCCTTAATGGGGTTTTCTCACCATGCAGTTTCACATAGTCACAGCCTGCTTCAGATTCACACTTCCTGGTTAGGCTGTGGATAGATCTATAGAAGTGATGGACATATCAGCACTGCTTTCCTAGTTGAGCCTGTTACATTGAAAAGACTGCGGGAGATGTAAAATTAGTAGTACACAAGAGTACAGAGCTCTAGGAATGAAACTGTGTCCTTACTTTAAATACACAAAGCTTTGTTTCTAGAAATTACAAACAGCAGGGAGTGACTACCATGGATGAACAACAGCTTTCAGCTAATCAGATAAGAGAGAGGATAGAGATGATCGGTAACCAAGAAAAACTTGTGTGCAGTCAGAAGAGATAAAATCTCTGTTATCTCTTTAACATAGCAAAATAAAAAAAAAGAAATATATTTGATAATAGTCTTTATTAACCTTTCCCTATATGTTGAAAGCTAATCATTGTAGTGACAAATCCCCTTTAAGGCTTGTAGCTGCCTTTGGCTCTGTTTCGGAATCATTGTTGTGGTTTTAAGGTCTCATCTTGAGCTCAATTTACTTGTAAACCTGTCCTTTTCACTGAAAATGATTTAATTCATTATAACTAGTGTTGAGCGATTATTATCGACAAAGTTAAAATCGGCACGGTTTTTATGTTGATCAGATTTTTTCGATCACGCGATAATTTATGTTAAAATCTGCGCATAATCTATTAATATCGTGCCATTTTCGGCGCTTCCTGTCATTTTGGCGGCCAGCAAATCAGCTTAGAGAATAGAGCAGTGGGAGCTGGGTTTGCGATGTCATGACTGGGATGTGTATGGTTGTGATTGGCTGGAAAAATCACATGACCTCGTTTTACATAGAACAGTAGTGTTGAGCGATTACGTTGGCTATTGACATCGGACGATAGTCGATAGTCGGCCACCATCGATAAGGTTTTTCGATAGTGAGCAGTCGATTATGAGCGATGACCATTAAAGTCTATGGGAGAGCAACAACACCTTCATTCTTACACCCAAACAGGGCTGGAGAAGCTGGAATTAACAGCCACAACAGTCAAATGGATACCTGCTACATCTTAGGCACAATACTTAGGCTATAAAAGCCACAGAAAAAAGTCACACCACCATTCACTATATCCCTGTCTTGTAACCACCCGC
>JAODAL010028608.1:0-53033 GCA_025379985.1 Phyllomedusa bahiana
CCTTTGACGGGTTTCCCCTTTGGTAAGTCCACCAGCTATTTCAAAATACACCCAAAATCCAAAGGGCATTTTGAAATGGAGGCCCGTGGTTTTTGTGCAATTTGGCAAAAGCCGCGTCGCTTTTGGATTTCTTTTAGTCCCGTACTTTTAATGTATGGGCCGATAGCAAATCAATGGAATCAGGAAATATAAAAACATTTGCATTTTTCCCCCAAATTTTAAAAACAACATTAAACAATCTGTGTCGTATAGACTACAACACAGATTTTTCATTGCTGTCATTGCAGCATAGGATATTGTTGGAGTTTTGGCAGATTAAAGCTACTGAATCCACGGAAAATCCAACAGTATTTCTTGCGGTAACTACCCTTTAAGGGGTTTCTTCATCACAAGCTTTCACAGACTTGAGCTGTATCTTTCTATTACAGCTTCAAATTCATGGGCTGATCGCTCCTCCCAGTAGGCGGGCTCCCCCCCCCAATAGGCTGTTTTCCCTTTCCTGAAGACTGGTGCATCACATTCTGTTGAGCATGCGAGAGAAAAGCTATCACAGCTTGCGCCCTCCTGCCGTGGTCAGTTCCATGCCTGGAGAGCTTCACCTCTCTGCACAAGTTTCGGGAAACCCGAACCCCTGCAATGCTATAATGTTATACATAAGCCTGAAATATGAAAAATTGGGAATACACTTTTCACATAGGATGGGGCTGACATAGAGAGAGCCAGCAGCCTTTTTGTACAGACCGACCATCAAAGAAAGAAAAAGTGGTAGGAGTTTTTCTTTCAATTTTCCCATTCAAGGGGGAGTAAAACCGGTGCAGGGGCACCAATACGCACAGGAGGCATTGTCCAAACCGGGGGGGATTGTCCCCCAGGGTGAATAAAAATCAGTCGCCCCAAACACACCCAAAATGGGTGTGGCCCGCCTCGGCTGCTGTTTTGCTCTAGACACACCAGATTAGCTCTATATGCTAAAACTAAATTTTTTAGGTAATGCAAACAATTGCAAAAGTGCTTATTTTTACTCTTTTCCCATCATTAAAGATATGATCTTTGTAGGAGAAAACCCTTTAAGTATAAAACATGGGCTATAACCTGCTTGCAGATTGAATCTTAATGTTCATTACCTAATGCCTTTCAAACTTGCTCGTCAGTGATCTTGTATATACTGTAATATATAGTGTATGTTGTTACTCTGTGACACAGTTCAAGTCATGATACGATTTATTTTTCATTCTACTATTATCTTTGGCTATGTCTACACAACACTGGATACTTCTTGGATTTTCAGGGGATTCAGTATTATGAGAACGCCGAAAATCTGGCTGTATCCAGTGCTGTGTAGACTTCAATAGAAAATCCATGACGTAGTCTCCACAGCACGAGTTTTCTACTGAAGCCGCCGTCCGTCTGATGGAAGATGGTTCTATACTCCACGGACACCCGTTCGGATTCCAACTGCAGGGGCCAGTGGGAATTCCAACCACATTTTTGTACAAAAAAAGCGCAACAAAACAGATTTCAAACGTTATTTTAACTTTGCTGTGGAGACATAGCCTTTCACTTTTGTTTTCTTGGTAATTCCAGGGGTCCTGTAACACTGTATTAATAATGCAATTGTAACCCGTGTTCTTCTAATTCACTAGATTAATATAAACGAAATATTTTAATTGAAAAACCTTTAGATGCATGATAATCTAGTACTTCTTATTTTGATATTTTGAATGAAACTTTAAAAATGATCAGAACATTTTAGAGCCAGAATCATTACAGTGAAAAGATCTGTTCCACATTCAATGTCTTTGTTTGCAATGTATTGTAAACCCAGCACATATGTCGAAGTGATACCTTACAGTTCTATCAGATAAATAAAGTCACTCAATAAATGTGTCTTGCAATTAGTACAGGACAATAGTGCACTCTGTTGGACTGCTAAAAGCAAAGTCTAAAATGATGTAAAGACAAAAAAAGTTAGGGAGGGAGAAAGAAAATACAAGAATAACGCGATAATAGATGACATTTTTAGTATTGGTGTACTAAGCTTTGGGGGTTGTGCTAATGATGCACACGCATCCCTGGGGCTTCAGAAAATGAGAACCAAGATTGTGTGTATTGGAAGTCGCTGATCGTGGGTTTCGTAGATGCTTGTCCAAACCGGGAGGTAGCCAGTAAATCATGGTTTTTATTCACCCAATAGCCTCTTAGATTTTACGAATGAAGGACAGACGCCTGGTCTTCTGGTATTAGTAGCTACAATAAAAGATCGTTCATTAAAATATTCAGGAAAAAACATTTTTATGCAAATATTTAGGCCTGTTCACCACGGCTTATTCCGACGGATTTGTGAGCCGTATTGAGCCCCACAAATCCGCCCAGTGATTAAGGGGCGGGAAGGTGGGCGGGGCCGGTGCGTGGCCGTGTGGCCGTCCGCTCCCGGCTCAATAGACAATGCATTGTTTTACGGCGCGTCGCAGCCGCCGTAATATGTGCATGTCACTTTCCACCCCGCGGCGGATTTGCCGAGCGGGGGAGGGCGACGGAATCCATGTTCTCTATGAGAGCAGTGGATTACCGTAATGACAGGGACGGATTGGCGCTGTATGTGAAGCGGCAAGTCCGGCGCGGGAGTACAGGCGCCAATCCGTGCCAAATAAGCCGTGTGAACGAGGCCTTAAGGTGCTTCATCAAGTTCCAGGGTCACACTAAATAAAAGACCGGTTTTTATGTCCTTTTGAAAGTACCGCCAGTAGTCGTGACACGTGTGCTGACTCGTAGTCTCTCCTATGGTGTTTATTCTATGGTGCTTAAAAATCTGTATAGATTATACTTCTCAATGGTAAATTTACATGTAGGTAGACTTAAAAAATGGATATGAATCTCGCTAGCATTACTAATTCTAAGTATTAAGTGAATCATATTTATTTTTATGTGAACGGAGTATTTAATTGAAAATATTACTAGCCACTAGATGGCAATCAAGTTTCTGATGTTCTGTATAAACTTATGACTGGCAAAATTATTGTTGCTACTAAATGTAATCATGAATGTCTTTTAGTTATAATGGAATATTCGTTTTTAAATAGTGTTTTGAGCGATTTATATCGACAAAGTTGAAATCGGCAAGGTTTTTATGGTGTATCGAAATTTCCATATCATGCGATAATTAAGGTTAAAATCTGTGATCTTATTAAGATTCGCCGCTTTTTCGGCGACTTCCTCGTAATTTTGGCGCCAGCAAATCAGAGTACAGAATAGAGCAGGCGTGAGAATTTTCGGTTGGTTTTTGGGTGCGAACGTTCATGACTTGGGAGAGTGTATGGTTGCGATTGGCTGGAAAAATCAACTTGACCTCGTTTTACATAGAACAGGCGTTTCCTGTTTCAGCCTCAGTGTTCTCAGGTCTCATAGGGGATAGGGACTGCGCTCTGCCTGTGGCTCCAAAATACTAGCTCAGCAAAATTAGTAATTTCTGCACAGAAAAATCTACTATTTAGCTGTGATCCTTCCAATTTAGTTAGATTAGAGATTTGAAGATTTTTATGTAGTTAGTAGACGAATTTTAAAGCAGCATCTACACGTTGTAAATTCACGGCAGAGGCGGTGGGAGCTGGGGGGAGGCCGCGGGCGAACACAGACAAGTCTATCTATAAAGAACATGGATAAAGTTCACAAGTCTAGTGTAGACATTGCTAGTGGAATTTTCTTTATTATTAACAGTTTGCTATTAAATATTTCTGGGATATGGGCAGCTGAACTTATATTGGATAACACATATTTCTAGTAACTGCAGGTCGTCTTTGTTAGCTGCAAAACTCCACTTTATTATCAGTATACATTACAGATAGGTGTCAATTTTAACACATTACACCTGATGACTGTTGAACTATACTCCACATTGCAGTTAAATTACATCCAGAATCGTGTAGTCAGCAAGGTTGTTTGTTGCAAAAATACCCGTGTATCGTACGAAAACATCACAGTTTCGGTGTTTTTGACATTTTGAGCACACAGCTTTGTTCATTGACGCAGCATTTCGTAAATCTTAAAACAGCATTTCTTATTCACCACAGGGAATTGAAAGTGCAAAAAATACGTTTTATTATATCAAAACATAACAGTTACGTTTTTTTTTTGTACTTTTGCAAACCCAGCATTGTTCATTGACGCAGCATCTACGTAAATCCTTCAAAACAGCAAGTATATATTCACACAGGTGAATTGAAAGGTGCAAAATATAGCAGTTTATTTACCAAAAATAAACTGTTACACTGTTTTTTGACTCTTTGCACAACCTGCATTGTTCATTGACGCAGAGCATCTACGATAAATCTTAAATCAGCAATTCTATATTCACCACAGGTGAATTGATAGGTGCAAAAAATCCGTTTATATATCAAACATAACAGTTAGTGTTTTGGACTTTTGCACACACTGCTTTCGTTATTGACGCAGCATCCTCGTAAATCTTAAAACAGCAATCCTTATAGTCACCACAGGTGATTTGATAAAAGGTTGCATATAATACGTGTCTTATACGAAAACATAACAAATAACGTGTTTTTTGGACTTTGCGCTCACACAGCTTTGTTCATGAGCAGCTTCCAAGTAAATCTTAAAAACAGCAATTCTTAGTCACTCACAGGTGATTTTGAAAGAGTGTGCAAATAATTACCGTGTATTATCGAAAACATAGAAACAGATATTGTGTTTTTTGATTTTTGCGCACCAGCTTTGTTCATTGACGCAGTTCCACGTAATCTTAAAACAGCAATTCTATAGTCACCACAGGTGAATTGAAAGGTGCAAAAAATTACGTGTAATATTCGAAAACATAAGATACTGACATACATACTCCTTTGCCCGTCACTTTTTAATCTGGGGTCAGAAGGTTTAATGGTCATATGCGGGTCCAGGAAAGGTATAGTCAATGTCCAGTGAAACTAAAATGGTGGTCTGAAAAGACCCTTTTTGCGGGCAACTTTTTAAATCTGGGGGGTCATGCAGGTTTGGGGCTCGATGCTGCGTTCAGGACAGGATATTCAATGTCAGTTCAAGTAAATGATGTTCAAATCATACTGCTTCTGTCACTTTTTTATTTGTGGGTGATGAGGTTTTAAGGTCAGGCCTGTGTACTAAGAACAGGGATAGGAATGGTCTGTGACTCTTTTTTCTGTGACTTCTTTATAAACCTAAGTGTGTCTGCCTAAGATGTATGCAAGTATCACATTTGATGTTGTGGATGTTATTTCCAGATTTCTCCAGCCTTGTTTGGGCTGTAATAATGATGGTGTTGTTGCTTCCCATTGACTTAAATGGTCATAGCTATTTTCGACGGACTCAACTATCGCAAAAACTTATCGATAGCAGCCGACTATCGGAATATCGATCGATATCGATAGCCATACGCATTCGCTCTAACTACTACTTTTAATAGTTATTAAAGAGAATAAATAGAATAGTACATGGATTTTCCATTCATACTGTTCCCTTCTTACTGACTATAGAATTATTTCAACTAAACCAAATGATTTATAAATAAACAATACAATATGTATAAATACATTGCAAAAAAAAGAAAGAGAAAGGGGGGGCACTTATATATTCCAATGTATCAATTCAGTCACCTCATTAAGACCTTATGGATTTAGACTGTATCTACACTGCACAGGCTCTACGATCGTATCTTCGGTGCTTTTATTTTTTTTTTGAAGAGCCCACATAGAAGCAATAGAAATGACGGACTGTAGTCTTTCACAACTCGTCATTTTCTTTGATGCTCGTTATTCTCGGAGCCGGCGTATTATACAACATGCTGTATAATTACGCTAGTGACTTTTAGTTTTTTTGGGTCTTCCCATACATACAAAAACGAGAAGTTGAGCGGTTTTTGCCGAAAACATGACAAAAATCTGCGGTGCATGCATCGGAGAAAAAAACGTCGCTTTATGGGAATGTTTTTATCCGATTGCAGTTGTAAACCTAGCTGTAAAACTTGAAGGCGGTAAATCCAGAACATTTTCATTTTATTAATGTTTATAATCTGTTCATTTATTTTGCTCGAAGTACTTCATCTATAATTAGTAATGAAGCTCATTTATCATCTCCCATTATGTGTCTGTGATATATGATGTAAGACATGTGTAGTGCATGATTTCTTATATTTAGGCGAGGATTGTTATCCTTTTATTAGTTTGGTTGTGTTGTTTGACCTATATATTGTTTAACAGCTTGGCATTCGTAATAATTAACATGACAAAAATAAATGTACTGTTACAGTTTAATTGTGATTAACCCCTTAAAGGTGTATTGTAGGGTAGAGGAACATGAAAATAGTTAATGACCAGAGATTTTTTTTCGTTTTTGCCTCCCATTGCGTTTCTAACAGTTTGTACGTTTTTATTTTTTCAATGAAGCCATTTGTATGAGGCATGTTTTTAATCGAGATAAGTTGTACTTTATGGGGAATAGTTTAAATTTGCTTATAAATATTGCAGATTTTTTTGTATTTTTTGGCGTTGGTTTAATTTTTTTACACCATTCACATTTAACACTTAATAACTTGTAGATTAATTTTACAGTGTTATTACGGTTGTGTGGATACCTAATATGTGTAGTTTTTTTTGTGTGTGTAATATATTTTTATTTTATTATTTATTTTTTTATTCGTTTTTTTACACTTTTTCTGTTTTTTTTTTACTTTTTCTTTTTAAATCCCATGAAGGGAGAACTGTTTAACAATTATTTTTTTTTAAACTTGTAATGTTTATACGCATATTCTTATATGTAATTCTATTATGTAATCTGTGTCAAATTGCCCACAGGCTGTGTTTGGACAGCACACAGTGTGTCTAGTCACTGGCTTCTTACACAGACAATTCTGGGGCCCATTCAAGGTCCCCAGGTGGTTGTGAGCCATTCCCGAGCTCTGTCGGGTCACCAGAGGTGTACCGATCACTCCTCCAGAGAAGGGAAACCCTTTGATTGCTCGCTACGGTATCGCACAGCCGTAATCAATGGGTTTAAGCAGCGGGTTGCGGAGGTTTCCCCATGCTGCCCGTGTGATCGCAGGGAGAAGATGCTCTGGGCTGTGGGGCTGTGTAGACACCGCAAACTCCGGTGTCTGACAACGCGACGTCCTAAGTCGGAAGTCGAGTTGTTAAGGAGTTAATTCTAACTTTTTTTTGTTGTAAAGAATAATGGGTGGCCCCATGATAATATAACAAGTTAGGATGGGCTCTATATTACTATGAGAAGAACTGTATTAGTTACAATGACTGTGGGGTGTTCTGGAAACTCTTTTTTTTTATTTTTATACATGTTTTTCTTTTTGCTTTCCACATGATTTTTCTATTGATCTAATTGACTTTTTTGATGCAGTCCAATTATGTTAATGTTTATTGTTCTGCTTCTCTTGAAGGATTGCCAGATTGAGTCCTTTTGGATATTGTTTAACCTTAGTAGTATCAATCAGCGGTTGTCGCTTGATTCTAAAATCGATGGTTCGTGTACAAATTTTTCTCATACGGCGTAATTGGCCAAAAGGAATATTATTTTTCCATTTTTAATAATGTGAACCACAATAATCAACAAAACTGTTGGAATCAACTGTTTTGACAAAATGTCGATGTAATGTTTAGTTCACGTTATTCAAAATGGAAAAGTAATATTAATTTTGGCCAATTACGGCATAAGAAAAAAAATTGTACACAAACCGTCGATTTTCAGAAGCAAGCAAAAACTGTTATGATCAGGACTAGAGGATAATCAGTATCCAAAGCATTAATCAGCAATACCTTCAAAACAGAGACAGAAACCATCTAAAACAATTGGACTGCATCAAAAAAAATCGCTAAAAATCAACAACATCAAGAGAAAAATACGGAAAGCAAAAAGAAAAACATATGTAATTTATTTAAATAAGAGCTTACCATAACATCCCTTAGCGCTTGGTAAGCTTTAGTTGAAGGAAATAATGATTTGATCCCTTGTTTATTTTGTAAGTTTGCCCACTGACAAAGACATGAACAGTCTATAATTTTAAGGTTAATTTTAACATTGAGAGAAAGAATATCTATAATTTTAAGGTTAATTTTAACATTGAGAGAAAGAATATCAAAAATAAAATCCAGAAATCAAATTGTATAAATTATATAAAGTGTATTTGCATTTTGCTGAGAGAAAAAGGTATTTGATCCCCTACAAAACCATAAAGGTTCTGGCTCCTGCAGACCAGTTAGATGCTCTAATCAACTTGTTTACCTGATAAAAGACAGCTGTCTTAAATAAGTAATCTTTAAGAAAAAATTCCTGTCACAGACTCAATTAATCAGTCAGAACTCTAACCTCTACATACATAGCAAGGACCAAAGAGCTTTCTAAGGATGTCATGCAGGGACAAGATCATAGACCTGAGCAAACCTGGAATGGGCTACAAAACCATAAGTAAGACACTGGGTGAAAAGGAGACAACTGTTGATGCAATAGTAATAAAATGGAAGAAATACATAAATGACACTGTAAAGCGGTCTGGGGCAACCATGCAAAATCGTCACTTCTTCTGTATCCTTGGTTCAGAGAAGGTTAAGAGATCAGCCTAAAATTACATGGGTGAACTTTTAATGATCTCAAGGTAGCTGGGACCACAGTCACCAAGAAAAACATTGGTAAAACATTACACCGTAATGATTTAAAATCCTGCAGTGCCCGCAAGGTCCCTTTGCTCAAGAAGGCACATGTGCAGGCCCATCTGAAGTTTGACAATGAACACCTGGGTGATTCTGTGAGTGATTGGGAGAAGGTCCTATGGTCAGAGGAGACAAAAATTGAGCTCTTTGACATTAACTCGGCGTGTTTGGAGGAAGAGAAATGCTGCCTATGACCCAAAGAACACTGTCCTCACGGTCAAGCATGGAGGTAAAAACATTATGTTTTAGTGTGTTTCTCTGCTAAGGCATAATGGACTACATCAACTCCCATCAATGGGAGAAATGTATGGGATGCCATGTGCCATAAAATCCCTCTGCCAGGACATTCAAAATGGGTCCTGGCTGGGTTTTCCAGCAAGACAATGACCCAAAACATACAGTCAAGGCATGAAAGGAGTGGCTCAAAAAGAAGCACATTAATGTCATTGAGTCTCCAAACCTTTATCTCATAGAAACTTATGGAGGGAGTTGAAGCTCTGAGTTGCCAAGTGACAGCTTTAAAATCTTAATGATTTAGAGATGATCTGCAAAGAGGAGTGGACCAAACATTCCTCCTGACGGTGGCAAACCTATAATCAACTACAAAAAAACATCTGACTGCAGTCTTGCCAATAAAGGTTTTGCCACCAAGTTTTAAGTATTGTTTTCCAGGGGGGTCAAATACTTATTTATACAATTTTCTTTTTCTTGGTTTTTATTTTGGATATTCTATCTCTCAATGTTAAAATTAACCTACCCTTAAAATTATAGGCTGTTCATGTCTTTGTCAGTGGGCAAAATCAACAAGGGATCAAATTATTATTTCCTTCACTGTAGATACAGTTCTTCTCATAGTCAGATTAGAGCCATCATAATCCAACATTGGCCAATTCTATTGAATGACCCATTTTTGAAAGATCAGATTTCTTAAACTCCAGCAATTATTTTTCATAAAGCTACATCTGTAAAGGAAATCATAGCACTTAGTAATATGATTATTCATGGGGCCAGACATTTTAAAAACCAGACAAAAAATTTAGAGTTAAACACAATTTAAACTATAACAGTTCATATGCCATTTATTTATTACAATGCCCCTGATTTAAACAATATATACAGTTGAAACCATAGGTTTCCATACACTATATAAAAAGACACACATGCATTTTTCTCACTATCTGACATGAAATCAGAATAAACCTTACCTATTTTAGGTCAATTAGGATTACCAAAATTTATTTATATTTGCCCAGATGCCCAAATAATTAGAGAGAGAATTGTTTTAAAGGCATTTTAAATTACTTTTCTGTAAAGTAAAACTTTACATACATTTAATTAAGTAATTGGTATCGATTGCCCTTAAACTGTATGACTTGGGTCAAAAATTATTTGGATATCCTTCCACAAGCTTCTCACAATAGTTGTTAGGAATTTTGGATCTATTTCCTTCCTGACAGAACTGGTGTAACTGAGCCATGTTAGTAGGCTCGCCTTGCTTCGCACCTGCCTTTTCAGACTTTGCCCATAAATTTTCAATAGGATTGGATCAGGCTTTGAGATGGCCACTCAAAACATTGACTTGGGTTATCCTTAAGCCACCAGTTTGGCAGTATCCTTTGGTCATTTTCCATTTGAAGACCCATTTCCTTGCAAGCTTTTAATTTCCTGGCTGATTCCTTGAGATGTTCTTCAGGTAATTGCCACAATAATCTCCTTTCCGCTCATGAAGATATCTATTATGTAAATGCACCATCCCTCCTACAGCAAAACAACCCCACAACAATCTGCAACCCGCAGTTTTCACAGTTGGATGATATTTTTAGGCTTCCAAGCTTCTCCCTTTTTCCTCCTCCAACATGACAATGGTCTATGTATGAGGCCAAAACAGTTCATCGAGGACAACAGTACATGTCTCCAAAAATGTAGATTCTTTATTCCAGTGTGCATTGCCAAACATTAATCTGGCTTTTATATGTTTTCTTTTGGAGTAATGGCTTACTCACCTGCACGAGTGGCATTCAACCCAGTGATGTAACAGTATTTGTTTCAACCTGTGGATAATTGACATAATCTTACCAGTTCCGCCAGCGTCCTTCATTAGGTCTTTTGCTTTGTTCATAGGTTGATAATGTACATGTCGGACCAAATCACATTAATTTCTGAGACACAAGAACCCGTATCCTTGCTGACATTCCAACTTGTTTGTACGCGCGTATAATTGTTTGTACAGAGGAACGAGGCATCTTCAGGCATCTGGAAATTGCACCCAATGATGATTCAGACTTGTTTAAGTCCACAATCCCTCTTCTGATATCTTGGCTGGATTTTTTTTTACACTTCCCCATGATGTTACACACAGAAGCAGTGTGTTTCTGGTGTGAGATAAAAACAGGAGCTCTAAAGATATGACATCATCCACATGGACTCTGTCCCAAATGTTTAAAAGCATAGTTATTCCTTTAAAACTGATTTACCATAAAAACCTAAGGTTTTTTAGTTTCTTTCCAGATTTTTGTCACTGATAATGTGCTCTTTTTTTGGCCCCCAGATTTTAAACCGAGGTTTTTGCATGGTTTTTCAGTTGACTCTGTGGATCAAAGACCACCTATGATTTTTTCCTGTAGATGCGCACAAAAATCATTCCAAAAACAGTTTGACTGACTTTCTGGTTTTTTTTTTTGCCTTCCTATGAACTTAATAGTACAATTTTCAACAGAAATCAAACTGAAAAATGTGCATGCTCCAATTTTTGGGAAAACTGTCTGATTTCTATTTATGTCATGAGGATGGTTTACAGTCGATTTCAACAAACTGATTAAAAATCCGAAATCAGCGTTAAAAAAAACAAACTATAAAATATCGCAGTGTAGACAGACCCCAAAGATTTCAGTCAAGATGCGCAAGATTCTACTACAATTATTAAAACATTGTTTAGAGTAAAAATGCAGTGAGCAAGGACCTTTGTCCGAAAACATAAAGCGTGGCATCTATTGCCAACACTCTCTAGTGGTGGATTGTAAATTTTTTTTTTATTAATAAAGTAGCTGTTTTTTTGATCCGTTGCTGAAGATTTTTCTTTTTTTGGATTTAAAGCATTTTTGTCCGGTTACCGTTTTCAGCCTACGGTGTCCAAAGCATGCTCTAAGCTACAGTAGGTAACCTAAGGACTTCAGCTGTGGTGAGAGTTTCTAATCTTCAATTCATGGTTCAGGATTTGTTAGAGAGTATCTCTGTGTAGACCTGCAATTTTTACTTCTTAGTTGTTTAAGTTTGGTTTTGTTCTTTGTTGCATAAGATTTCAAAGAGTATTCCAGAAAGTTGTCAAATGTTGATGATCTGTAAAGAAGAACACAAAGATTAGCTAATCATGTATAGCAATGATAGTCCCCCATATGGAAGCAAATTTAGTTCCCTAGAGGTCCATAATTATAAATCCAAGGTACTGCAGATACCATCATATGAATATATTGTGGCTAATGGTATTCTCCCCTAAAAATAAACATTTTTTTCTCATGATTCTGTATAAACAACATTGGTCCCACAAACACATGCCCACATACATCTCTGCTGTAGGAAAAATGAAAAAGTTTAATGTCCATGTCAGAATGCACTGATAAAAAGGAACTATAGCTGCATTTTTTAAAGCCCACTTCCAAATATGAAAAACTTTTCATAAACAACATTACAAGAAAAAATAAGAACCTTCGTCATATATCTTTTCAAAGAAAAAAATGCGTTCAGTTATTTAACTTTTTAGTCTCCTTTCCTCTCACTCCTACCTTCCTTCTGTGCCCTCATTTATAAACTACTAGCAGAATGTTCCTGCACAAGAAATTAGGTTATTGCTTCTAAGGGTATGTCACACGTCAAACCGACTATCAACCTTTCCCATACACATTAATAGAAAATCTGCCTTGTAATCTATACTTTACAAGGTTCTCTCCTGGTGGTTTTCATGCTGCTGCCATTCCAAAAACTCGTGAACTGCACTAACTTCCGCCCGAGTCTTTTGGCGGATAGTGTGCTATTCGATGGTTTGTTTCGATGGCCGAAACCGCAAACCGTAGCACAGAACTGTCCCCCAAAACCATCAAAACATGATAAAATATCGTCCGGATTCTTAAACAGAATGTACCGATATGTTTATCTATGCGTGTGGCCGTACCCTTATAGATCAGCGTTACATGCTGCTGTAGAATAAAGGTAGACGGAAGGGGAATAAAGTGAAAAGTAAAGGACTCACACACAATCCTAAGCAGCGTTGATACATTAGAACACAGCAGTAAAAGTTACTGCACATTAATGGATGAAATGACATGTTCTGAAAAGTCCACTGTATGTATCCCAGAGATAATATTGAACACCGGGGACTATAATGGCCCAGGGAAACAAGAAAATCTGAACGCAATCCATCGCTGATATAACTTGTGTGGCATGGCACATTAATCTGCCACTTGGTAAAGCATCCTGCCATTGAAGGTATGAACTTGGCCATAAAAAAACAATACTTAGATAATCCCTACCATCCAAGATATCCATTCCTACCAATGTGATCGAACTGCTAGAGAAAAGTTAAAGGGGTTGTCTCGCTACAATGATTGGGTTTTAATTAAAAGATCTTTAAAATAACAAACAGCTTTGCAATATATGTTTCATTACAAAAGTCCTACTGATTTCAGTTATCCCTGGTATAGGAGTGCATCAGCTCCAGAAATCTCTATAGCAGCAGTACCTGTATGATCTTTATCTCACTGGCTGTCAGTGCTGATTACTCATCTGTTTTTCGAATACAGGTCTGAAGCACAGAGCCCCCCACCACACAGTATTGCTTCTGTAGTGGAGGGAGAGTGGAGAGCTCTTAGCTTCTGGGTCCTTGTAGCAGTGCTGCCTGTATTAACCCTGTGTGTGCTGCTCCCTCCTGCTCTCTACACAGATTGAGGAGAGCAGTGGTAGGCTGATTGTGTGGTCAGTAGACTGACAGCAGTGAAGTGTGTACTATAATCGTGATGTGTCTGTGGAGCTTTGACTATACTTAATAGAACAGATTCTGGGGGGCATGTGAACGGTTTTCCCATATCCCTCCCTGCTCTGCTGTATTAGTACACCATCGTGATTATTAGTAACTCACATCACAGCTTGCCCTGTGTCTGTTCCTTACAGTGTTTGTTTGTTTTGTTGCTTGAGAAGTTCCATGGAGAATTTTATGCTAAGCAGGGGGTATATAAGGACGTACATCTCCCCCCTGCTCTGCTATTACATACACAGCTTCACAGACATCTGGCTCCAACCTCCATAGATCAGCCCTCTCCCTGCTGTCCCTGACTGTGAGGATCTGACAAGTGCAGCATAATCAGCAGTGAGCACCTGCAGTCAGGAATCCATGCAGGCACACCACAGGGTTAACCCTAGCAGAAAACCCACCCCCCCTCCACCTGCTGTATAGAAGTACTGCAGTTGGAGTAGGAGAGCTGTCTGTGTGCTGAGGGGAGTAGGGAAGGGTGAGGAGAAGAGGCAAGACAAGAAGCACGCCCCTGAATTCAGGTGTCCCTGGCAGCATAGGATTTTTGAAGTAGGCTGAAAGCCTGTAGTGAGACAACTCCTTTAAGTTCAAGTCGAACATCTTGATTTTCTCACAATCGAACTGAACCAAACATTTTACTGTTCATTCGAGTAAATGTATGAGTTTGAGAGGTGTTCGACACGCCAGTTTCTGCACTTTTGGCGTCCATCCAATCAGTGCAGAGCAAAGGGAAGTGTCAAAACGTCATTGCTTAGGTGTAGGGGCTCTCACAGGCTTGCTAAAATCACATGACCAGTTATAATATTTTTCACTGTATTGCAGTTCTGAACGCCATTTTCAGCTCACTCTCTATAACTATACACCAGACGCTCTCTGCTTGCTTGCATGCAGGCACAAATTTTAATAGCGATTTTAGACAGTAAAAGCTGCTACTTAGGAAAAATTAATTAGGGGAAGGTTAGTTATGGGGGTGGTGCCCAGCAAGCTTAGAGGAATCAAGACTTAGTTTAAATAGTATTTTCCCTCGTCCATAGAACAGCAATAGTTAGGGCGTTTGGTATTGCTGGGCTGCAGTCTTTCCCCCACCCAGAAAACTGTTATTGGCGACATTTGCAGGTCTCACAGAATGCCTAACATCTCATATACATGGATATATATTATACATAGTGCTGGTGGATTTGCTAAAAATCATACTCGGTGCCCAAAAGTTCAGTTTTTGCAGTATTGAGGGTGAAATCATTTTATATCACATTGTCTCCAATTCTCCTTTACAAAGAAATATATTTTAAATAGTGTTTGGTTGGTGAAACTTATACTGAGTGGAGAAATGTTTATTGTGGCAGTTTTGTGGGTTCAGTAATTGTATAACACACCGTCTCCAAATCTCCTATACAAAGAAATACATTTTAAGTAGTGGTTGGTGAAAATTAATCTGAGTGGAGAAAAGTTCATTTTGGCAGTTTTGGGTGTTCAGTAATTGTATAACGTACCATCTCCAAATCTCCTATACAATGAAATATATTCTAAATGGTGGTTGGTTGGTGAAAATTATACTGAGTGGAGAAAAGTAGATTTTTGGCAGTTTTGGGGGTGACTTACCTTTCAAATATACCGTGGGTTATTGTCATACAGATATATATCCAGGAAATAGAGTTCTCTCTATTGCTAAATCTTACTCAACACCAAAAAGTGTAATTTTGCCAGATTTTAAGTCCACCTAACGCTGAAATATACCAGTGCGTTTTATTACATATATCATGTGCCACTCGCAGAGCTATAATATTTAGCTTTTGAACATGTTGAGGACTAGGGGTGGTAAGTGAGCAAGGAGGGGCATAGGAAGGCACTCCTTCCAGCCAGGGGTGTAAATAGAGAAGCTTGGGCCCCATAGCAAACTTTTGTATGGGGCTCCCTACCCACCGACCACGAACATTTACCAGAACATGCAATTACTAGATAATACAAAGGGCAAATACCTCACCACAGATATCACCATCATACTGCTACTATAAAAATCCGATTATACCAAGACCAACATAACCAACAGAGCAACAATATGGACCTGGATTATACTGCCAAACATGACCAAAATTACCACCACATAGTGACCTGAATAATACCCCTATACTATTACTGATCATTATACAAAGACCAATCATTACAGCCATATAGGACCATATAGTGGTAGGTATCAGTGGCACAGGTGGCTGCTACAGACTGTATATACCCCCATACAGGTTGACGATATAGTGGTAGGTACCCTGAACACAGCTCGCTGACATAGAAGTGATTAAACAGTGCAGTTATATCTTCTACCAGGTGGCGTAACTACCACCGGGTTTAGGCAGGGGGTAGCAGGTTGCTGCCGTGCCCGTTCGCTCATGGGGGCCCCTGCGCCCCAGGGCCTGCTACTGCTCGTCCCCCGTCTACCCCGGTAATGCCGCTCCTGGGCCCCGCCGGCAGTGAACTTTACAGTTCACTGCTGCGGGCAGGGAGCTGAGGTGCCCGCGCATACTGCCTCTGAATGCCCGGGGTCCTCGGCCCGATCGTTCAGAGGCAGCGCGCCCCGGGAGGTAGCAGAAACGGAGCGCCGATAGCTCCACTCCTGATACTTCCCCTTCCGGCGCTCCTGTGTTCAAGGTGGGCGCGCGGCAGTGGACGTCACATCACCGCGCCGCCGCGGCTGAGCACAGAGGCTGCAGAGAGGTTGCAGCGCAGCGCATCAGGGAGCCGTGTACCTGAGGTGAGTAAACCTATTTCTTATTTTTACGCTGCCCCAAAACAAACCTGCTGTATACCCTAAGCCTGCCTATTCACCCTCCTAAGACCGGCCTTATACCCCTAAGGCCTGCCTATACACCCCCTAAGCCTGCCTATACACCCCCCTAAGCCGGCCTAAACACCCCCAAAGCCTGCCTATAACAAGCCCCCTATCAGCCTGCCTATACACTCCCCTAAACATCCTGCCTAAACAACCCCCTACAGAATCCTGCCTATACAGCCCCCTAAGCCTGCCTATACAGCCCTTAAACCTGCCTATACAGCCCCTAAGCCTGCCTTATAGCACCCCCATCCCTGCCTATACAACCCCCTAAGCCCTACCTATACAGCCCTAAGAAGCCTGTCTATACAGCCCCTAAGCCTGCCATATAACAGCCCCTAAGCCTGCCTATACAGCCCTAGCCTGCCCTATGCAGCCCCTAAGCCAGCCCTATACAGCCCCTAAAGCCTGCCTATAGACCCCCCCTAAGATCCCCTGCCTGTTATACCCATAAGCCTGCCTTGTATAACCCCTAAGCCTTACCCTATACACCCCCTAGGCCTGCCTGTATACCATACCCCGCTAAGCCTGCCTGTCTACCCCCCCTAAGCCTGCCTGTATACCCCTTTAAGCTGCCTGTAATACCCCCTAAGCCTGCCTTGTTAATAAACCTCTACGCCTGCCTATATACCCTCTAAGCCTGCCTTTATACCCCCCAGCTTGCCTTTATACCCCCCCAGCTTGCCTTTATACCCCCCAGCCTGCCTAGATAGCCCTCCAGCCAGCCTAGATAGCCCCCCTAAAGGCTGCCTGCCTGAATAGCCCCTATAGCTACCGTCTGAAGCCTGTCTGCCAATATAGCCCCTATAGCCCCCTATAGCTTGCCTACCTATATAGTCCCCGATGCCTGCCTGTCTACTTATAATTTAGCCCCCTTAAGCTACCTATAACCCTACCTATATGGCCCCAATAGCCCACACTAACCCCTGACTACCTGTATGGCCCCTATAGAACCTAAACCTTGCCTGCCTAGAATGGACGACCATATAGCCAGGGGGGCAGGTGCTGGAAAAGTCAGGATTCTAATATATTTGTGTTCTAAATCTCAGGACAAGTGGCTGGGAGACGTCAATCATTATGGCGGACTGGGACCGATGCAGAACAAAGGGTGAAAGTCAACGACTCTTCAGAGAAAAACGTCACCTGTGAGTCACAAGATGTAACTACACTGTAATCACTTATATGTCCATGCACAGGCTGTGTACAACTGGTGCTACCACTATAAGGTCATTGTATGGTGGTATAATACAGTGCTGCAGAGCCTGTGTACACTGGTATAAACCACTGATATTGTCACTATATGGCGGTACTATTGGTCTATGTGTACTGGATCATTAATAGTTGTAGGGTTTATTATTCAGTCCACAATGTGGTGGTAATTTTTTGGTCATGTTCTGGCGGTATAAATCAGGTCATAGTATTAGGGGTATTATATGGTAATATTGGGTTTTTGGTATATGTGGATTTAGTTTTGGTACAGTAAATGATGTAATATGTATGGTGAGTATTTGCCCCTTGTATTAACTACATTACCTAACAAACATGTCCCTGGTACTAGGTCGTGGTCAGGGAGCAGGGGGGGGGGGTGTGAGGGTGCCCCTCCAAAATTTTGCTTTGGGCCCTGGCTTCTCTATTACGCCCGCTTAGCTTTCTGACGTCCTGAGTTGACATTTGAGTCTGATTGAGTCGTTGACTTTCCCTGGTTGTTCATGCATCAGGTCAGACCTGCCATTGATGACTATCTCCCGGCCACTTGTCCCTGCAGATTTAGACACAAATATATTAGAATCCTCACTTTTCCAGCACCTCACTCCCTTCCCCCCAGGCTATATGGGATCAATTTAGGCAGGCAGGGTTAAGGTAGCTATAGGGCCACATATAGGCAGGCAGAGTTTAGGTAGCTATAGGGCTCCATATAGATAGGCAGGCATGGTATAGGGGCCATATAGGTAAGCAGACAGGATTTAAGTAGCTGTAGGGCCATATAGGTAAGCAGACAGGATTTAGGTAGCTATAGGGGCCATATATGTAGGCAGGCAGGGCTTTGGGTAGTCTATAGGGGCTATATATGTAGGCAGGCAGGGCTTAGGGTAGTCTATAGGGGCCCCATACAGGCAGACAGGGCATAGGTAGTCTATAGGTGCTCCATACAGGCAGGCAGGGCATAGGGTAGGCTATAGGGGCCATATATGTAGGCAGGCAGGGCATAGGGTAGACTATAGGGGCCCCATACAGGCAGGGCTTAGGATGGGCTATAAGGGTCCAATACAGGCAGGCAGGGCTTAGGGCAGATTATAGGATCCCCATATAGGCAGGCAGGATGCTTAGAGTAGGTTGTAGGGGCCCATATAGGCAGACAGGGCTTAGTCTATAGGGGTCCCATATAAGCAGGCAGGGCTTAGTCTATATGGGCCCCATATAGGCAGGCAGGGCTTATTCTATAGGGGCCCCCATATAGGCAGGCAGGGCTTAGTCTATAGAGGCCCCCACATAGGCAGGCAGGGCTCAGTCTATAGGGTCCCAATACAGGCAGGCAGGGCTTAATCTATAGGGGCCACATACAGGAAGGCAGGGCTTAGTCTATAGGGGATACATACAGGCTGATAGGGAGGCTTAATTAATGTTAAAAAATAAGAAATCCCTCACAGCTCAGCTCCCGGCCTGTCTCCATGCTTGGCGCGGGCCGCGTGATGATGTGATATCATCGCACAGCTCACGTCAGCACTGTGGGCTGTGCCTGCTAGACTTAAGGCCTAGCAGACAGATTAGCAGAGCGGAGTGCAGACGGTTCCGCTCTGCTAACACCGGGCGGTCCTGTGTCTGAATGCTCGGGCCGGAGGGCCCAGGCGTTCAGAGTCAGTATGCGCTGGGCCCCGCAGCTCCACACCACCGGAAGTGAACTGTTATGTTCACTGCCGGCGGGCGCCGGAGCAGAACTACTGGGGTAGCAGACTTGTTAGCAGCTGCCCCGGGGCCTGGGCCCCCTAAGAGCCCGGGCCCGGTGGCAGCTGCTATGTCTGATACCCCGGTAGTTACGCCCCTGTTTCTAGTGCACCGTAAAACACACAAGCAAGCACATCGTCAGTCGCAGGACCGTCAGGCCTGTCATCGCTTGCTCAGTTCCCTGTGTGTCTCATTACTGAATAGCATCGCCAATCTGTTCTTCAGTGTTTATCAGACTCTGCATCCAGCGTTTACCTCCTCTTCCTCTCAGTCACGGCCACAAATGTCATAATCCTCATAAATCCAACCTGACGCAAACACGGGCCAAATTTCACAACACAATATACAGACCACTCCAAATAATCCATATTCTGAAGAGCTCTGTGATCACAAAATGTGGTTTGGGACAGAAGGCATTTCAAAAGATCAAGAGGCCAAAGAGGATGATTTTTTCTGCTCTGAAACACAATCGCTCAGAGGAGTAGAAGGAAGCTGGTCCATCCACAGAAATCCTGAGCGTCAGCAATGCCTCACAGTGCCTGTGGCTTCTAGCCCGCAGCTTGAGGATGTAGACTGTCAGGAAGAGGAAGTCACCTGTGATGATGATGACATTGCAGATCCAACGTGGTCTTTTGAGCAGCAGCTGGCGAGCGCATCATCAGTGGAGGAGGAGGAGGATGGGGTAGTGTCAGTGCGGGTCTGGCCTCAGAAAGGGAGAGGGCGGTCACACAAGTCCACTGACATTACTCCGCCAGCCGTGGTCATTGGCGGCAGCGGGAACACTGGGACTAGGTTTCCACAGTCAAAGAGGTCCCAGACCTGTGAAGCCTGGGCCTTTTTCGATCAAGCCTCAGATTTGCCGACTGACATCATATGCCGGATTTGCTGTCAACGTGTCAATAGAGGAAAGAATGTAAAGAGTTTAAGCACCACGAGCATGAACAGGCACATGCATGGAAAGTATGAAATGATGTGGAATAGTCGCTTGGAGAAAAAAAGCCACACCGGTCCTGGGGTTCCAACCACCGTGACATCTTCTGCCTCTTCCTCCACCACCACTTCCAAGCCCAAGAGGTCCTCTGCTGCCGATGTGACAGAGCAAAATGAGCAAGTCCCAGATACTGTCAGCCGATTCCCGCCACCAGCAACACAGCCTACACCTTCCCCTTCCACCAGTGTTACCTGCACGCCGTACAGCAGCCAGTCCGGCAGCCAGCCTTGAACAAGGTGTGGGAGCATAAGAAATGCTTTCACCCTTACAATCCCAAAGTCAAAAGCCTGAATGTCGGCAGTGCCAGGCTGTTGGCTTTGGAAATGTTGCCTTTCCGCCGGGTGGACACAGATAGGTTCCACCACATCATGGCGCTGGCATGCCCCCAATATCAGATGCCGAGCAGGCATTTCTTCGTCAGAAAAGCTGTCACTGCCCTGACCAGCCACGTTGCAGAAGAGATCTCCAGGGCATTGGCTGCATCTGTGTCCACCAAAGTCCATCTCACTACAGACACATGAACTAGTAAGCACGGTCAAAGGCGTTACATCTCACTGACTGCTCACTGGGTGAGTTTGGTGGATGACAGTGCCTCTGGTGATGGGTCTCGGCCGACACTCTTCAACACTGGGATGGTGCAATAACTTTTGGGCCCCCTCAGGGTGCAGGGCAACGTAGCAGCTGCTACCGCTGCACCTCCTGTAGCTATGCTCCTGCTTACAAGCTGTCCTCATCTTTTCAGTCAGCCATTGAAAGGAATGAAGTATTTTAGCCTCTCAGTTTTGTCTGTCACTGTTACAGCCAAATTTTCTTCACTAAGTTGTTCCACATATCCCACTTACTCTTATGGATGGTAATTACAGCTTCTCCTCGCCTGTATAGGTATAAAAATTAACCCGAACATCTTCTCCAATTGACTTTAAAGGGGTTTGAGTTTAATGTTCGCTCATCACTAATTCCCACGTATCACAAGACCCAGGTTCTGCCATGAAAACCTTCCCCAAACCATTACGCCACCTCCACCAGTCTGAACTCTTCATGCCTGGAAAGGCTCAATGTCATGGCTCCAAATACTCCCATCAGCATGTTGCAACAAAAACCCAGACTTATCTGACCAGGCAATGTTTAGCACTGTTCAGTGGTCCAGTTTTTCCACTATTTTGCCAACTGGAGTTTTGCCTGTTTTCCTGTTTCCCAACAATGACACTTAAACTGGTGTATATCGTGATTAGATGATTTGCATGCATTGTGTTTTGACCGTACCTGTTCAGGCCGCAGCAAAGTCCTTTGTCCACAAGGCATGGCAGAGACTGCACTTTTGGCCATGAATTTGACCTGTTTTGCAGGGCCTTTACCCTGTCTGAACACTTTCTGATTCTGTGCTGACAGGGTGTGATTGACAGCTCTGCCACACCTGTCTGTTTCTTTGCTAGTCCTAGGACAAGGCTGCAGATCATTCAGCTTAGTATTAAATGACAGCTGCCTACACCACTCACCTTTCTTGCCTGGTTGTCTCTGTTCTGTGTGGTCCAGATTTAACTTTCTTATACTCGGCAGTTTTATCAATCTTTCTTTAGCAGCTACAGGTTGGTGTGCACTGAGGAACATTCCTAAACCTCCTCTCAATCAATATCTCATACAACTGTGCGTCCACTACACAATCCATATCATCATATAAATTTATTCAAGACAAAACTTTACAACATGTCCATTTTTCAACTGCTACTTACAATTAGCGTTCTCCTTTATAGTCGTTGGTGTGCAAGGCCACCAGTCAACTATTCTTCCTGTCTCCAGCTGACCCAGGGACCCACCCAGGATCCATGATGCAGGATTGAGGAATTCTCTGCTGTCCATACAGCCAAGCAGCGACTATAGAGGAGGACACTAATTGCAATTAGTACTTGAAAAATGGACGTGTTATTAAGTTTTGCCTTTAATAAATTCATATAATGATACGGATTGTGTAGTAGGTGCACAGTTGTACGAGATGCTGTGTGGTCCGGATGTCAGAAGTCTGATCCAATCACGCCCTGAAAGCAGACTCTGACATTCCTATTTAAAACTATAGTTCCTCGTGTCCTGCGCTGGTGTCTTAGCACTGGAGCCAGTGTTCTTGTTGGATTGGATTACCTGGATAACTTACCCTTCTCCGCCTGACCATTCTATATTGTGTTTGTCTTTCTGGTCTTCTTTTTGTGTGTCACCTCAGTTAGGAGGGACTGTCGACAAGTTGTCTCCACGTAGGGTCGGAACGGCAAGTAGACAGGGACAGCCTTAGCGTCCTAGCATTAGGGCTCACTGCCTGCCTGTCCCTGTCCAGATTCCGCAGGCCCCTTACACACTGTTTGTAAATTATCTTTGTTATAGCTAATTTGAATTGTATCACACTGTTTCCGGGTTTAGTAAGGTGACTCTGTGATGTCGCAGAGCGGCATGAAGAGAGGCAGAGGAGAGGACGATGGGCGTGGTAGCAGTAGTCGGCCTGCCCCATGTCACAGTGGCTAGAACTTAGTCTCACACCTCCCAGCACCAGTGAAGAGGGGGTCTGCACTATGGATGATGATGGTGGTGGTAGTTGTTTTCCCCGGGACAAACTTTGATGGTGGTCTCTCCCTCGACTGCCTGCTGTAGGTGGTGTGTGAGGTGTTATTTTATTTTATTGTATATTTATTTTGTGTGACTAAATATTTTTATAGGTGTTATTCATTTTGATAATTTCCTTCTTCTTTCTTAAATATGGTAATATATGTTTTTTTTGCAAAAGGTATACATTTTAAGCATGCTGTCTACACTGTTGTATGAAAAAAACAGGGGCATAACTAGAAGCCTGGGATCCATAGAAAACTTTTGCACCCCCTGGAAATTGTGTTACAGCTATGGCCTGTACACCTAAAAATCATGTTACCAGACAGACCCCCATTAGATAGGTTGGTAGGTCCTAGGTACGTAGGCTGGTAGGCGCCAGGTAGGTAGGTGAGCAGTATATATGCCACAAGTAGCTAGGTAGATTGCTTCTAGGTAGGTATGCAGTGGTTAGAAAAGCTGTCACTGCCCTGACCAGCCACAGTGCAGAAGAGATCTCCAGCACGTTGGCTGCATCTGTGTCCACCAAAGTCCATCTCACTACAGACACATGAACTAGTAAGCACGGTCAAAGGCGTTACATCTCACTGACTGCTCACTGGGTTAGTTTGGTGGATGACAGTGCCTCTGGTGATGGGTCTCGGCCGACACTCTTCAACACTGGGATAGTGCAATGACTTTTGGGCCCCCTCAGGGTGCAGGGCAACGTAGCAGCTGCTACCGCTGCACCTCCTATAGCTACGCCCCTGCTTACAAGCTGTCCTCATCTTTTCAGTCAGCCATTGAAAGGAATGAAGTATTTTAGTCTCTCAGTTTTGTGTGTCACTGTTACAGCCAAATTTTCTTCACTAAGTTGTTCCACATATCCCACTTACTCTTATGGATGGTAATTACAGCTTCTCCTCGCCTGTATAGGTATAAAAATTAACCCGAACATCTTCTCCCATTGACTTTAATGGGGTTTGAGTTTAATGTTCGCTCATCACTAATTCCCACGTATCACAAGACCCAGGTTGTGCCATGAAAACCTTCCCCAAACCATTACGCCACCTCCACCAGTCTGAACTAATCATGCCTGGAAAGGCTCAATTTCATGGCTCCAAATACTCCCATCAGCATGTTGCAACAAAAACCCAGACTTATCTGACCAGGTAATGTTTAACACTGTTCAGTGGTCCAGTTTTTCCACATTTTAAGCATTCTGTCTACACTGCTGTATGAAAAAAAACAGGGGCATAACTAGAAGCCTGGGATCCATAGAAAACTTTTGCACCCCCTGGAAATTGTGTTACAGCTATGGCCTGTACCCCTCAAGATCATGTTACCAGACAGACCCCCATTAGATAGGTTGGTAGGTCCTAGGTACGTAGGCTGGTAGGCTCCAGGTAGGTAGGTGGGCAGTATATACAGTATATATGCCACAGGTAGCTAGGTAGATGGCTTCTAGGTAGGTATGCAGTGGTTAGGCAGGTCTCAATTAGGTAGGCTACAGGTAGGTAGGTAGGCAGTCCCCAGGTAGGTAGGTAGGCTGTAGGTAGGCCCCAGGTAGCTAAGTAGGCAGTAGGAGGGCCTGAGGTAGGCTGTAGGTGGGCCCCTGGTAGCTAGATAGACAGACTATAGGTGAGGCCCACATAGGTAGATAGGTAAATAAGCTATAGGGGACCCCAAATAGGCAGGCAGACTTTAGGTAGGCTATAAGGGCCATATAGGTCAGCAGGCATGGTTTAGGTAGGGTATAGGAGCCATATAGGTAAGCAGCCAGGGTTTAGGTGGGTTATTGTGGCCACATAGGTAGGCAGGCAGGGTTTAGGTAGGGTATAGGAGCCATATATACCTACCTGTCTGGGCCCCAATAGCTACCTAAAACCCTGTCTGCCTACATTTATGGGCCAACATAGCTATCATTTGTAGTATACCAGAGCGCAATTCCTGTGGCTGGGCTTAGGATGGCACCTGTCCACAACTGGTATATGTATATGTGATATGTCATGCAATTTACTATATACTGTTTTATGTATTTATCCGGCAGGCAGAGAATGGGTTACAAGCCTTAGAAAACACTACAAACTATGTATCAGTGACACCAACAGGTTTTTACAGGAACGGTAGGGCAGTGTAGTCCTTTCCAGCTTATTCTAGAAAATGTTAGAAAGTGGGTGGAGCAGTCTCCACATACAAAACCCAGCTGTAACAGGAAGTAGAGGGCAGTGTGTGTGTTGAGCTGTGTGCTCAGAGAGTTCAGGGCAGCTGCTGTTTTGCTGTTCTGAGAGCAGGCCTGATATTCCAGAGAAGCCTGGCTGATATTTAAGAAGGGGAAAGAGATAAAGGAGAAGGAGGAGGGACATGAGGGAGAGAGATCTGAAGGAGCATCTACAGAAAATACAAGATACTTCATTACTGTCAGTGGGAATCCTAAGGATCAGGAGCCCTAAGTAAAAGGACTTGAGTGTATTGGATAGCAGAGATAACTGAGGCCTCTGTACCATCTCTTACTGCAGATTCAGGGGGTAGGATTTACTTGGACCCCTGGATTACCTCTAGGAAACCGAAAGTTGTGGCTTAAGGCCCGGGCCTAGTATCCTCAAGGCAGAAAGCTCCCTATCAGACAGGGAGGGAAAGGACTCATGCTCCATTGGGGAAAAGGATCACAGGATCATAGTGCCCACCGGCGTCCCACACTTAGTTACAGACCAGGGTCTGAGGCAGACCGTCTCTCCACACACCACAACTCTCCAAAACCGGCACAGTAACCCATTCAAGGCCAACCAGCTTTAACAACTGTATGCAACTGGACTGTTCAAGTGCCTTTGAGTTCTTCAGTAAAAGAGTTATTGTTATACTGCCTCCCTCCTTGTCTCCCTGTTGTCTGGTCCCACTGCACCACACCGTCATCAAGGGCCATATTGCCGGACAGCAGTATTTGGGGTTGGCCCCGGGGGGAACTACAGGTCCATACCACCGACCACCTTACACGCAGGTGCAACCCCCCCCCCGAAAACCTTTACAGCGGCCCACAGAAGAGAGAGAGAACACAGGGAAGCGCCAGAGAGTAACCTGTTCCTGTGGAAGCCCTCGTGCCCACCTGTGACCGTGACAAGTCTAAAAGCCATCCTGCAGGTACAGCACACTCTCACTCTGCAGCTCTCAGTGTGTCACCTTATTCCAGAGCTAAGCGCTATACAGGAGAGGCCAAGCCACCATAACCCTCTCCTCATCACCATCACTCCCACTCTCTCATTCCACCACCCCGGCTCGCTGCACTGTGAGATAGCTATATTGGCCCAACAATGTAGGCAGACAGGGTTTAAGGTAGCTGTAGGGGCCCAGACAGGTAGGTAAGCAGGGTTTAGGTAGGTTATAGGGGCTATGTAGGCAGGGTTTAGGTAGCTATAGGGTCCCATACAGGTAGACAGGCAGGGTTTAAGTACCTATAGGGGGCCATATTTGTAGGCAGTCAGGGTTTAGGTGGGTTATAGGGACCATGTAGGTAGGCAGGCAGTGATTAGGTAGCTATAGGGGCCCCATATAGGTAGGTAGTCAGGGTTTTAGGTAGCTTAAGGGCTCCCATGTAGGTATGCAGGGCTTAGACAGGTTTCATTAAAGGTTAAAAAAAAGAAATAGCTTACTTACCTCTCTCCATGCTCCCACGATGCGATGCGCTCCTGGCCAGTCTTTGTGCTCGCCGCGGGTGGTGCGATGATGTGACGTCATTGTGCCGCCCTCATCAGCACTGTGGGCCGGCGCCTTGTAGGCTTATGGGCTAAGGCCTTAGGCCTACCAGTGGAGCACCTGCTGCACTCTGAGGTTATCTGTCTAATTTTTATATATGAAAGTTTACATTGTCAAAGAAGAGGTATCTCTTGTGTTTTCAGATACTTTGTTATATAATACTTGGTGAGGAGACCTAATGAATCACAAAAGCTTGCTATTTAACATATATTTTTTTCTTAGCCGTCTTAAGGTACATCCAGATGACGAGTAAAATGTATTTGTTGGATTCTGCCGTTGAAAACCGTGTTCTCCAAACTACTTTCAACATTTCTCTCCCTGAAATGCGGAAGTCTGAATAGAGAGGTAACATTAGAGTTGGTTTCCATCTGTATTGAAGTCGTCCTGGTGTGGCAGGCGGGTTTTTACAGTTTTGATACAAAAATGTAGACTAAGAACCTCAAGTTTTCAAATATCTAAGCAGAAATGCTTTTCCAAAATATTCCTATGTTCCCTTTTTAGTGCTAGTAGAGTGCTGCTGATATTGTGTTGTTTTTGTATTTTGCTGCCACACCAGCATTCACCTATACTCATTTTTCTAAAAAAATTTTTGGATGTGCAGACCAAATGTTTTTCAAATATTTTTATATGTATTATATATTATGATAAATTCCGAAATCTTCTTACTAAAATAAGATAAAATATTGTTTGTTTTGCAAAATGTATAAATTTTAGGTATAATGTCTAAAATGTTGAATGAAAAAAAAAACTACAAGGTACAGCTCTTAAAATAGTAACCTTAATTTTCCCACTAAATATGAACTACAGAAAACTCACCTACTTAATTTTATGCTGCACTCTGTTGTTACCTGTCTAATTTTTAGACATGGAAACTTACATTGTCAAAGAGCATGTATTGGTGCTTTATTTCAGATACTTTGTTATATCATTCCTGATGAGGAGACTGAAGGAATCTCAAAAGCTTGCTATTTAACATAATTTTTGTTAGCCATCTTAGGGTACATCCAGATAACGAGTAAAATTTACTTTTTGGGTTTCTGCCGTTAAAACCCCAAAGAAATTTCTTTAAATTTTAGAGTAATTTTTTCTGGAGAATTTACAATTAAAAAACAAGTCCCATTCTTCTCTGATTGGTGCATCCAAAATGACATACAAATGTTTGGACACATTTTTAGTCATCACCATTGACCACAATAGTAAATTTTCCATCTGGAATACCACAAAAAAATTAACATATTCTAAGTGTTAATGCATTTAAAAATCGGCCAACGAAAATACGCGTTGTATAACACAACGCAATTTCTTTTGGGGGGCAAGGGGGATGATCATAAATTAAAACCCACATAACGCCACCCTTTTTTTTCATTTTCATAAACACTGTTTTTACTTTTCCTTGTATACTTCACAGCATAGGTTTAAATCATCATACATATCATGCATATCCTGAAAATTCTTATGCTTCTATTTTAGTGCATTTAGCATTCATACGGTCAGCAGAGGTATGAAACCATCTTATTCTTTATAGTGAGCTGAGACATCTGCTGGAGCAGTCCTCTTCACACGCAACGTTTCGGGGGACACAGCCTTTAGATTACACTGAGTGCAATAATTAACCCAATTTATATGAAATGGGAATAAACATTTTAACCAAATTTTTGCTGAAATTGTAATGGCCCACACCAAAATTAGTCTCTTGTTTTGATCGGGTGCAAGTGAAAAAGACCAGTAGGGTCCCAGTATCAGACAGCAAAAGTATCCACTGCACACCGTATATAATGTTTGTGAGAAAATGTATTTACAGGAGACAAGGATCATACACTAAAATGGTCATTGTACTAATGCTAAATCAAAATTGAATAGATGTTTACATACAAATGGGTAATAAGATAATGCCTAGTAATTCTTGATGTCTAAAGATTTAGATGTCTATGGAATAAACGACGTTTCTGCCTTTGTCAAGAGACATCTGTGAAGATAAAAATAATATGAGTACATATGGGGAATAGTATATAGAACACGAAGAAATAAAGGAATAGAGGAACAAAAAGAAAAGAGAGGAAGTCAAAAGGAAAATAATGAAGAGGGAAAAGAGGAGAAGGACAAGAGAACAAAAGGAAGAGGGAAATTAGAAGAGAAAAGAAAAAAGGAGAAAGGAAAAAAGTAGACTATGATATATGAAATAAAGAGTAGGTAGCATAGAGATAAAGATCAGAATGATATCATGTAGAATGGACTAAAATAGTAAAGGCTGAGTAAAATGTGGAAGGTAAGTGGGAAAAAACCCAAAAGTATAACTGTAGAAAAAAGGAGATAGAGGAACACATATTCCTATACATACCGAAGAGGGATTTTAATGGGCAAATACAAAAAAGACGAGCCGCCCCCAAAATGTTAGACGATCCGGCTAGAAGGTAAGAGTGAAAGTAAAATGAACAAGGATAATGATGTGAGGGTATGGGGTAATGTATAGTAAGAGTACCGATGTAAGTAAAGGGAATGGAATTCCAGATAGTAACAGTATAAGGAATGAAATAACTACATAAAACAGGAGGCTGTGGAGACAAGATAAGTCAAGTGGGTAAAACAAGGATGCCAAAATGAGTAGACGTGAAAGCAAAATAGCAAATAAAGATTACCAGACTTGTAGGAACAGGATGAACACATTTGAGGTATAATAGGATGCGCCGGTGAATAACTGCGGCACAGGCGGCCGTAAGATGAAAACCGCGCATACAAGGGAAAAGCTACGCCTGCACAAACAGCAGAAGGCATAGTAAGGGCAGTGTTGGCAAAAAGAGAATATAGAGCATGCGCCAGAGCCGATGCATGCGCATATCAATACAGAACCGAGACTGAGAACGATAGATGCAAGGATAGAGTATACAGTAAACATAAGGACAGAAACCAAGGATGAGTAACCTTAAAAAAGGAGATAGAGCAAGGAGCAAAAGCTAGAACAAAGAAAAAAAGATTAAAAAAAAAAAGGAACAAAGGGGAAAAGATATAGAGTAAGAAGGAGGATAAACAAAGGACAAAAAAAAAAAAAAAAAAGCAACTAAGGATACATAGAGAATCATAGAGAGGAAGATGTGAGAAAGGTATAAAAAGAAAAAAAATCCAGATTGACAGAGGGGGAGGATAAGAGGTTTTTTCAATAATAAGATTTCAAAACGGGGGATGTACTAAGACAATTATTTGATCTGTTAAATAAATATGTAAAAAATAAAATATATGAGAAACATAAGAAAAACCAAATGTACTGTACATGACATTATGCTTGACATAATGCTATGCCGGGGAGACAAGGGAAAACTAGAGTGTTTACGGAAAAAACAATTTTCAGTTAACCCCAAGAGAAAAAAAAAAATATATATTAAAACTTCATGTCATATTCGCGGTTCAAGACCGCTGCTTCAAGTGTGTGTAGGGTATGGATCCAAAACGCTCTTCTATTCTAAATGCAAAAAGGTTTATAAAGAAAAAAAACCTTATTGCATAAAACAAAAGACTGGTTGTCATGATCTTCAAGGTTCCTTGCTTCCCTCTGACAGCAATATGCTTTTTGATCTTGGTGGTTGGTATGCTGCTTCTACAGTATCACACAAAAGTGAGTATCTTTTGTAAATGTTTTATTATATCTTTTCATGGGGCACAGTGGGGAAAAGGCACTTTTAAAAAATTAAATTATCGTGTACACTTGATAAAAATGTAAAAAATTTTGGGGGTCCCTCAAAATAACTCAACCACAGCTTCAATTCAAACCACTATCAAAAAAAATGATACACCCCCCTGTAAAAAAAGGACAAAAATTGTGCCCAATTTGCTATTTTTCCTCTATGATGTCATGTTAGTGTTTTAATTTTCGTGTTTAATGGGAGAGGTGTTTTAAATTTATATAATCATTCTCCACTCCTATACGGGCAAAGAAGCCACATGGGACATCATTGCAAACAACTATCGAGGATTTGAAAAAAAAAAATTGTTGCTCACATAAAATAGCTTTGGGGGAAGGAAGATTTCCCAAAACTCTAAAAAACAAGCGCAGCATGTTTTCCAGGACTTACGTGGTTTAACAAGACAAGTTCCACTTAGAGCAGTCTTCGCCATGGTCGACTAACGAAGTTGAGTACACATGATTAGCGTCATATCCAGAGATTTCATTTTCAAAATAGTTGTGTCAGTGCTGCCAGCATTGCTGCAGAGTTTAAAGGGATGGGGGGACAGCCTGTATGCTCAGATCATACGCCGCACAGTGCATAAAATTGGTTTGCATTGCTGTCGTCCTAGAAGAAAGCCTCTACTTAAGATGATGCAAAAGAGGGCCCGCAAACAGTTTGCTGAAGACAAGCAGACCATGGATATGTATTACGAGAACCCTGTCCTGTGGACTGATGAGACCAAGATAACCTTAGTTGGTCCAGATGGTGTCAAGTGTATGTATCGGCAACCAGGTCAGGAGTACAAAGTAAAGTGTGTCTTGCCTATAGTCAAGCATGGGAGTGTCATGGTTTGGGATTGCATGAATGCTGCTGGCTGTGGGGAGCTACATTTCACTGAGGGGACCATGAATGCCAACATGTTCTGTGACATACGGAAGCAGAGCAAGATCCTCTTCCGTCAGAAGCTAGACTGCAGGGCAGTATTCCAACATGATAACAAATCCAAACACACCTCCAAGACAACCAGTGCCTTGCTAAAGAAAATGAGGGTAAAGGTGTCGGACAGACCAAGCATGTCTCCAGACCTAAACCCTATTGAGCATCTGTGGGGCATCCACACATGGAAGGTGGAGGAAAGCAAGGTCAGCAACATTCATCAGCGCCATAATGTCATCATGAAGAAGTGGAAGAGGATTCCAGTGGCAACCTGTGAAGCTCTAACGAACTCCATGCCCAAGGGAGTTAAGGCAATGTTGGAAAATAATGGTGGTCACACAAAATATTGACATTTTGAGCACAATTTATCCATTTTCACTTATAGGTGTGCTCACTTTTGTTGCCAGCAGTTTAGACATTGATAGCTGCTTTAAATTATATTGAGGGCACATCAGATTTACACGGTTTTGAAAGCTGTACACTGACTACTTTAAGTTGTATCAAAGTATCATATCTTCAGTGATTTCCCATGAAAAGATATAATACAATATTTGCAAACTTTTGTGAGGACCCTGTCTGCTTAATCATCCAACAAAGCAACAATTAAATGGATTGTCTCACCATGCTGTTTGATAGTGCCACAGGCAAATTCAGACTCAAACTTACCATTATAGCAGTGATTGCCATATCAGCTCTGCTATTCCTAGCTGACCCAGTTACAGTGACATAAGTGTAGAAGCTTTGTAATCTGTAGTGCACAAGGCTACAGAGCTTTAAAGGGTAAATGCTTGTCAGTGTAAGCTTCTGTATTTCAAGATAAGGAACACAGCAGAGAGTTACATCACTATCCCAACCACTGCTAAACCTAAGGCCAATAAGTAGGGACGTTTATGTGCAAAAGCAGGAGATAAGATCTGCTCCTGACTCTGAAAAGAAGCAAAGTCAGAAATGCAATGTATATGGTATTAGTTTTTATTTACCATTGTCTACACGTTTAAAGCAAATCAAATGGGAATACTGTTTTAACTATCTGTTTCTAAACCCTGACTTCCAACTGTGGCTTATGATCTGCACAGAGGAGCTATAAAACGCGACAACTTCCTCCAGTCTTGGACTGAATACCTATTCAGATGACTAGTGTCCTCTATTTTCATCCTCAAGCCCTCTGAGTTCATGAGTTCCTGTGCTCTGACCCTAGACCCGGGTTGTCGCCTGCTTGCTTCTGACCTTGGCCTGTCTCGTTTTTATCTCTGATTCAACCCTTTGAATATATTTTTTTTTTTTTTTATTTTCCCTATGCTATGTTCCACTTCTACTGGTGTCATGTCCTGGTCTGGTATATGTATCCGATTGCTAGTCTTCTGTTGTCTGGTGTTCTTCTGCATTCCTGTCTGTTGGTGTCCGGTCTCCCCATTGGCACCTGCTGGTCTAGAATCCACAGTTCTTGGTGTCTACCATCTACTGGTTCAAAATCCGGCTGTACCTTTGTTCCTGTTCTCCATCGTTCTTGTGCCAGCTGCACCCATGCTACAGTTTTCCTGCACTCCTGATGTTCCATGTCTTTGCCTGTCATTCCCATTCCCATTCCACAGTGTTCCTGTCTGATATGCTCTTGCTCCTCATGTCTCCACATGTGATGTTCTTGCCTACTCATCTGGAATCCTCACGTCCCATCTACTTTCCTGGTGTCTTCGGTCCTGACATGCCTAGATGTAAATAAAACCAAAAATTTAATAAAACGAAAAGTTAAAAAAGACTTTAACCCCTTAAGGACCCAGCCAGTTTTGACCTTCCCGACACAGTCCTATTTTTAAACACTGACATGTGTCACTTTATGTGAGAATAACTTTTTGACACTTTTACCTATACATGTGATTCAGAGAATGTTTTCTCGTGACACATTGTGCTTTAAGTTAGTAGAAATTTTGTCCATACAATCTTTTGTTTGTGAAAAAATATCAAATTTCATGAAATTTTGAAAAAATGTCCATTTTGAAAGCTCTAAAATTTCTGCGTGCAAGACAGTAGTTATTACAACAAATAGTTTATAACTAGCATCTACCATATGTCCACTGTATAGTGGAAATCATAACTGTTATATAAATTGATAATCAAGGCATCCATTTTAATTTACTGTCAGCCATGTTGTTGCTAGCTATGATCTGTTATAAATCTAATTCACTATTTTGACAGTTTGTAAAAGCGGACTTTTCAATATACAAAAACATGTTATTTAGTTAGAACATCACGCTATTTGCTTTAGCAGGCATACTATTTGTTTAACCACAGATTTGAGAGTCATAGTGACCCAAAATGTCCAATATGCAATTACTGTAACTAGGTGAAATGTCATCTTCAAATTAATCATTAGGACGTATCATGAGGAGTCAGCATATTATAATATATGTAATTAACCTAATTAAAAACAAAAACCCCCCCCCCCCCCCCCCCCCCCCCCCCAAACACCCCCCCCCCCCCCCCCCCAACCCCCCCCCCCCCCCAAATAGTACTCAAGGCACACCTTAGGATACCGTTGGTGGTCGTATAAAGATGCTGTATCAATTGATTGGATTTTTTATGTAACCGTTGTTTTAATGGACACGACTATTTGAAGCCTTAAAAGGACACTGTTATTCAATACATTTTATTCTTATCAACCTTGATTTGAATCACAACGCGTTGTTATTATCTGATCGTGGAAGACTGAGGATGCCTCAACACACTGTAGGTTGGCATAATTTTTTAAATGTCTTTATTTTTTTTACAACATTAGGGGGTTTACAAATTTAGTAGTCATTTCTCACATTTTCAAGAAAATCTGCAATATACATTTTTTAGGGACCAGTCCAGCTCTGACATGGCTTTGAGGGGCCTGTATGTTAGATACCCCCATAATTGACTTCATCTAAGAAACTGCACCCCTTAAAGTATTTAAAAAAGCATTTAGGAAGTGTATTAACCCTCTAGGTATTTCACAGAAATTAAAGAAAAATGGAGGTGAAATTTCAAAATTCAAATTTTTTTTGCAGATTTTCAACATTCATCCATTATTCACAAGAACATGGTTGATGTGACCAGGGAAATGCCACTTGAATTTCAATTTACACCAGGTCTGCCACATTTTTAGAGTATTCCATATGTGACCCTAGTGCATTATTTTGGCTCAACCACATGCTCCAGGAAATTGGGGGGGAGCACTACCGGACTCATTTTTCATTATGACTTTATTTAGGCGCCATTTCAAGGTTTGCGAGACACCGAGGTGCTAATAACTTAATTAAAGTCCCCTAAAAGGTCCCCATATTGGAAACTACACCCCTTAATGAATATATCCAGTGGTGTAGTGAGTATATCGACCCCATAGGTGTTTCACAAATTATTTTTTTTGCATTAGGCTGTGAAAACTAAAAATAATTTTTTTCCAACAATCTGCAATTTTAGCTTAAAAGGTTTAATATTTACAAGAAATCCTGGAAAAAAATGCCCCCCAAAATTTGTTACACAATTTCTTTCAAGTTCAGCACATGACAGGGAGTACAAGGAAGGGAGTGCCATTTGGCTTTTGGAACACAGATTTTGGTGGGTGCCATGTCGCATTTGCAAATCCCCCAAAGAACAACAAAAAACACAAAACCCCCCCCCCCCCCCCCCCACCCCCCCCCCCCCACAACCAAAAAACAACCAAAAACAAACCCCAAAAACCCCCCCACCCCCCCCCCCCCCCCCCCCCCCACACAACACACCACACAAAAAAAAACTACCAGAAAGGAGAAACCTTCCATAAACCAACCCCATTTTGGTTCCAACAACCCTTCATGGATCTCATCTAGGGGTGTATTGTGCATTTTGGGTGCAGAGGTGATTTTTGCTAGCATTGGGCCATGAAAATGGGGGGGTAAAAACGCAATTCTGTCATTGTTTTTGGGGTTTCAATTTTACAGCGGTCGCCATGGGGTATTAGTGACAGGATAACTTTACTATGGGTCGGTCAAATTACATGATATCAATTTTATATTGTTTTTTATGTTTATTACTTTTACAATTTGAAAATTGCATTTTTATGTTGTCATATTTTGAAGCCATAAACTTTTTTATTGTGCTGTGTGTGGAGCGTGTAGGGGCTCGTTTTTTTAGGGATCAATTGATGTTTTTATTGGTACATTATGAGGTTCATATCCATGCTTTGTCACTTTAATATTATGGTTTTTGTCGTGGAGTTTTGATTCATAAATAAGCATCTGGGTAGTGTTTTTTATGTTTAGTTTTTACAGAGGTCACCATGCGGTATAAAAGACATCCTAGCTTTACTCCAGCAGGTCGATATGATTACAGCCGGATACCAATTTGTATTTTTTCATGTTTTACTGCTTTTACACAATAAAAACACTTTTATTCAGAAAGGAAAACATGTTTTTGCATCGCCATAGTCTGAGAGGCATACGTTTTTTATTATTCTGTGTTTGGAGATGTGTAGGGGTGTGTTTTTTGCAGCCATTGATAGCCATAATTTTTTTATTTTTCCGTATACAGAGATGTGTAAAGGGTTTGCAACAAACTGGTGGCAGAGCAGTGGGATATTTTTATTTTTGTTAGAGCATTAGTGCTTGGTTTAAGCAATTATTCCCTATCCCGTTTTCTTTCCTATTTTTTATTTGTTAAAGGGCGCTTGTTAAGATCACAACCTTGTGAACAGAGGGGGAATGATACGTCTGACAAAACGAATGACCTTTTGATCCATGGGCTGATTGCAAGGGCGGCACGACAGGAAGGCAAAGGTAGTTGCCTACCTGGCAGTTCATCCCAGGCAGGAAGGGAGCACAAGGAGGCATGAAGTGTGCTGAACTTTCCATTGGGTGGGATGCTATGTGCCTTATTTGTCTTGGACACCAGAATACTTTGTCCCAGTCCTGGCTGATGGAGCTGGACTTGGGGCAGCTATCCACGGCACCTGAGTGGGTGTCTCTCACCCTAATATATGCCAGCAACTTATTCTGCAGTACCAACAGGCTTATATAGAGTGAGATGATGAATGACAATCAGAGATATGGTATGAATTGAAAGGGTTATTGCTTGACCACAACCCAACTCCCAGGATACAAATCCACAGAGACCCCGACTGGAAAATTTTCCTGTGATAGAACAGAGTGGGGACTTGGACATCTTTCTAAGGGGGTTCATCTCTGCTTTATGGATGTAAGGCAGTTTGTTAGTCACAAAGAGCCCAAAACCGCTGATCAATTTGCATAGATAGCAGACTCATATGTTGCCAGCAGAGTGCTAGAAGCCCAGAAGATGTCCAAGTCCAGCTGGAGGAGAGGTAGGCCTGTTGGGGCCCCTCCCTCTCTTCTAACTCATCATCTGGGCAACTTACTTTTACTCCTCCCGGGGGCAGAGTCGTTGCTAAGGGCTTATGAGCCCAGGTGCAAGAAGTCAGCCTGGGCCCCCCAACACACACAAGATAGTAAATGTTAAGGTGGGTTCACACGATGTTTCTGTGTACATTTGTGGTATCTGTCAGGGTTCTGGGAAAAAAAGGTACCCTGGTGGATACTGTTACACGGCCACGGTCTCCTAGGGGTAAATGGAGAAGTGTAGTCGACCGTGCACTATGTATTGAATTGTTTGCAGGTGGACACATTTATTTAAAGGACACAATAGTGTGTAAGGCCGTGTCACGCTATGTCTATACTACATCAGACAAAAAACGTCTGAAAATGACCTTTTTTACCAATGTAGGACAACAGTTTTTGTCACGTTTAGTGCAAAAAACTGCGGGCGCTTCGTTTTTTTGACGTGCTCTTTTAAAATTGAAATGTAGGGGAAGACCCCAAGAAAACTAAAAGCGAGAGGTTTATAAATTTTTGTTAAAATACACGGGCCCCAGAAGCGAGAGAAAAAAGACGGGTTTTAACACTACAGTCGTCTTTTTATGCTGTCTATGGGGCTGCGGGAAAAGATGTATTTTCGGCGTTTCAAAAAACAAAAAACGCAAAAAAATATATTTTAAAGCAGTGCTTGTGAACGCCTAACAGTTACCCTGTGGATACCAAAAAATTACCAAAAAAAATAAAAACCACTGTTATTCTCGATATGAGGACTGTTAACCCCTAGTGCCTCATCCCTGAAAATTTTAACACTGGTGCCTCATTTTTAAATATAAGGTAGTCCCTGGAAAAAAATGTGTGTGAAATGGAGAGGATCAGCTCCAATAATCATTCTCCCTGTTTCCCCCCCCCCCCCCCCACCTGCTGACGTATGATGGGCGTGGGTGGGTGCCAAGTTTGTTCTTCAAGCAGCCCCCAAAACCCTGTCCCTTTGTCTGTACCCCCTCCCGTTCAAGTCCCCCCGCGAGTCTGTTTGGGTCACAGGGACTGTTACAATTTAGGGGCCTTTTCACAGGGGCTTTTTGGCAGGATTGGGCCCGTCTGGCGCGGTTTTGCGTGCGTGGGCGCCAACCCACGCAGTAATTAGGTAATCCCGTTCTCATAGAGAACGGGGGTTCCGTCGCCCCTCCCCGCTCGGCGAATCCGCGGGGGGGAGAAATGACTGACATTATCCAGGCGCAAATCGCGCCTGGTTTAATTAAGTCTTGGGCCGGGGGCCCGCACCCCGCCCGCACCCCCCAGCGCCCCCTTTTCAAGCCGGAAATTGCGAGCCAACCGGGCCCGCAATTACGGCTTGAATAACCCTGTGAAACAGGCTTAAGGCTTGCTGCTGCATATGATGAGAGGGGAGGAGAGGCCCCCCCTCTTACTAAACCCCCGGTGCCTAAAAGCGTGCGGTCCATCCCCCTGTTCCCAGAGCTAGAGCGGGGGCCCCTAGCCGGGGCCCCCTGGCGCAAGTGCGACGCTGCGACCCTGTATTTTCGCCATGCCCAAGGGGCCCACACATACTTTTCTGACATGCACAAATGCTTTACTGTAACAGGTGGGACATGTTAGTGCCCCTTGGGCTAATAGAAAGAGTGCCCTTACTTCTACAAAGCCCCCGGGGTAGCCCCTTCTGTCTACCTTGTGACTGGGACTGAAGGAAAGAACCAGCGTAACTTTCAGTCTGTTACAGTGGGAAGCAAGGTCACTGTTGACCTCAAAGACACCGAAGAGTGTACCCGTGGTGAATGCTTAGGATTTAAATTTTAGGAAAAACCAGGGGGACTGTATGAACAGGGCTGCGCCAGAAATCTGGCGTCTTTTCAACCCAAGATCTAGCGCAGTCCTGTTCGCTATATTTTTTAAACAGCCACACGTCATTATCAGGCACATTACAGAGCACCTGCGGCACTTTGTAATGCGCCTGAGATCGGGGGGTGTGGGAGGGGGGAAATAGAACATACAAAGTACAAATTCAAGCTTCAATATAAAAATATTAGGCGCATTCTGCTGAACAGGTAGGCCTTTAACCCTTCCCGACTTGGGGGGTACTCAACGCCCTGTGGGGAAATGCATTTGGAAAATGAAATTTTGGTAGGTCCCGGCAATGTGGGGTTGCAGGCGGCCCCGCACTTCCCCACATGGGACCCGTGGTTATTCGCTTCATTTTTTGTCTGGTAAATTGGGGTGGGGGGGGCTCCTCCTGTTTGGCAGTCGGCGAGCAAGGGCTGTGCGCCCTTTGGTCCCCCCTACCGAAACCCGGATGCTTTCTGAAAGCATTCAGACGTTGTGACGTCCTGCCCCAAATCTGAAGCAAATGGGGAAAGTAACAAAAGCTGGGTGTATATTATTTGTACGCAAATTAAAGTTGCTGGGACAAAAAACCCCCGGGAAAAATGAAAAAAATTGGGAAAAAGTTAAAAAAAAGTTTAAAAAAAGTAAAACACAAAAAATTAAATAAAAAACACGTACACAGCCCTTTTCCCCTTTACAAACACCAATCGCCTCAAAAAAAAAAACAAAATAAATAAAGGACCCATATTTGGCATCGCCGCGTGCGTAATGACCCACCCTATAAATATGTCACTTTAATTAACCCGGAAGGTGAATGCCACAAAAATAAAAAGTCACAGAATTGTGATTTTTGTTCATCCCGCAGCACATAAAATGGAATAAAAAGTGATCAAAAACTCATATAAATACCAAAGTGGTGCCAATTAAAACGTCAAATCCTCCCGCAAAAAAACAAGCCCATAAACAGCTCTGTATACGGAAAAATCAAAAAGTGATGGCTAACAGAAGATAGCAATGCATAAATATTGTTTTACACAATAAAACATTTTTTTTTTTTTTTTAAATGCTTCAACATAAAAAAAAACTATATAAATTGGGTATCACCATAATCGTATTGACCCAGAGAGTAAATGTAATTTGTCATGGATACTGCACGGTGAGCTCTTTTAAAAATAAAAAAAAAAAACACTACTAGGGTTGCAGTTTTTTCTTCACCCTGCCTTCCAAAAAATATATTTAACACTGATCAAAAAGTCTTGTCCCCCCAAAAATGATACCAATAAAAAGTCAACTCATCCTGCAAAAAACAAGCCCCTATACAGCTCCGTACACAGAAAAATAAAAAAGTTCTGGCTCTCAGACTATGGCGATGCAAAAACCTGTTTTCCTTTTTGAATAAAAGTGTTTTTAGTTCTGAGTTCCCCCTAGCCGTTCCTTTCTATTGCTTTGGAATTTTCTTGTTATTATTTCCTCTTTTTATGTTTCATAGTTTCATAGTTTGTAAGGCCGAAAAAAGACAAGACGTCCATCCAGTTCAGCCTGTTGTGCTAAGGTGTTGATCCAGAGGAAGGAAAAAAATCCCACTGAGGTAGAAACCAATTGTCCTCATTTTAGGGAAAAATTCCTTCCCGACTCCAATCTGGCAATCGGAAAAATCCCTGGATCAATGACCCCTCTCCTGAATCCTAGACACTATAACTTGTTATATTATTACGCTCCAGAAATGCATCCAAACCATTTTTGAACTCCGTTATTGAATTCACCATGACAAGTCCCTCTGGCAGAGAATTCCATAGTCTCACTGCTCTTACAGTAAAGAATCCCTTTCTATGTTTATGTAGAAACTTTTGTTCCTCAAGACGTAGAGGATGCCCCCTTGTTCTAGATACAGCCCTGGGTAAAAATAAATCTTGGGAGAGATCTCTATATTGACCTTTGATGTATTTAAACATATTTTATTATGTCCCACCGAAGCCGTCTTTTCTCTAAACTAAATAAACCCTAATCTTGCTAATCTTTCTGGGTACTGTTAGTCCACCCAGTCCTTTTATTATTTTGTTGCCCGCCTTTGTACCTGTTCAAGCTCTACAATGTCTTTCCTGTGCACTGGTGCCCAAACTGTACACAATATTCACATGTGTGGTCTAACCAGTGACTTGTATAATGGGAGAATTATGTTTCATCATGTGCATCTATGCCCTTTTAATGCACCCATGATCCTATTTGCTTTAGCTGTCTGACACTGGCTGCTACAATTAAGTTTACTGTCCACCAGGATTCCCAAGTCCTTCTCCATGTCACTTTTACCCAGCCTTTTTCCATTTAACATGTAGTCATGTAATGGATTTCTCTTCCCCATGTGCATAACTTGCATTTATCTGTATTAAACCTCATCTGACCATTTCCCTGCCAGGCCTCCAACTTATCCAGATCCCTTTGTTAACACATTATCCTCTATTGTGTTGATTACTTTACAGAGCTTAGTATCGTCTGCAAAGATCGATATTCTACTGTGCAATCCCTGTGTAAGATCATTAATGAAAATGTTGAAGAGGATAGGGCCCAATACTGACCCTTGTGGTACCCCACTAGTAACAGCGATCCATTCTGAGTATGTACCGTTAATTACTACCCTTTGTTTTCTATCAGTGAGCCAGTTGCCTACCCACTTGCACACATTTTCCCCCAGTCCAAGCATTCTCATTTTATTTACCAACCTTTTATGTGGCACCGTATCAAATGCTTTAGAAAAATCTAGATATATGACATCCAGTGCCTCACCCCGATCCAGTCTGGAACTGACTTCCTCATAGAAGCTGATGAGATTAGTCTGACAGGACCGATCCTTCATAAACCCATGCTGGAACGGCGTTATACATTTATTATCAGTGAGATACTCCAGGATAGCATCTCTGAGAAAACCTTGATACATTTTACCTACAACAGAGGTTAAGCTTACTGGCCTATAGTTTCCTGGATCACTTTTTGACCCCTTTTTGAATTTTGGCACCACATTTGTTATGCGCCAATCCTTTGGGACATACCCCGTTATTAGACAGTCCATAAATATTAAGAATAGGGGCCTATCTATGACATCACTTAACTCCCTTAGTACACGTGGGTGTATGCCATCTGGACCTGGGGATTTGTCTATTTTAATCTTCCTAAGGCGGAGCTGCACTTCTTCCTGGGTTAGACAAGAAAATTTTAAGTTGGAGTTTACCTCATCCCTCTGTTCAACATGAAGCTCATCCTCCTTGGTAAATACAGTGGAGAAAAAAGTGTTTAATAGGTTTGCTTTTTTCTCATCGTCCTCTACAGTCTCTCCCTCAGTATTTTTCAAAGGGCCAACATTTTCTGTTTTAATCTTTTTACTATTTATATAGTTAAAAAATATTTTGGGGTTAGTTTTACTTTCTATAGCAATATGTCTTTCCGTCTCCAGCTTTGCTTCCTTATCTTTATTTTACACACTTTATTTTTATCCTTATAGCTTCTTAGTGCCTCTTCACTGCCCTCCTGTTTTAGTAGCTGAAACGCGTTCTTTTTGTTTTTTATTGCCTCCTTTACATCTCTGTTGATCCACATTGGGTTTTTCCTGTTTCAAATTTTTTTTATTACCATAACGTATGTACCTCTCACAGTGGCATCCTAGAATGTTTTTAAAAATATCCCATTTATTATTTGTTCTGCCATATTTAAACACATTCTCCCAGCCAATACGGTTTAGGGCCTCCCTAAGCAGAATAAATTAGCCTTCCTAAAATTCAGTGTTTTTGTGGCTCCATGACAAAAAACTCTATTGAAGGATAAACGGAAATTTATTATATTATGGTCACTATTCCCTAGGTGCCCCTCAACCTGAACCTTTGTTACTCTGTCAGGTCTATTAGTCAATATTAAGTCTAGAAGGGCCTTTCCTCTAGTTGGTTCTTGCACCATTTGGCAAAGGTAATTATCATTAGTTATTGTCAAAAACCTGTTTCCTTTGTGAGAGCTACAGGTTTCAGATTCCCAATTGATGTCTGGATAGTTAAAGTCGCCCATAATAATAACCTCATTCTGATTAGCCGCCTCATCTATTTGCCTGAGGAGTACATCTTCCATGGGTTCTGTTATATTTGGGGGCCTATAGCAGACTCCTATTAGAATTTTATTACTGTTATTACCCCCATGTATATTTACCCATAATGATTCCACATGTTCATTACCTGTACCTATATCTTTCCGCAGTGTTGGCTTCAGACAGGATTTTACATAGAGACAGACACCTCCCCCCTTCCAGTCTTTACGATCCTTTCTAAATAGACTGTAACCCTGCAAGTTAACCTCCCAGTCGTAGCTCTCGTCCATATGTTCTTTATATTCTGTTCAGGACTATTGTGCAGAGGCAGGCAATCTTTCCAATAATTGGTTTGTGATGAGTCTAAATGGCAATTCTGTTCCCTTTTATGTTTTTCACAAGAACATGAATATTGTATCTATTTTTCTCCAGCTCACTTTGGAACTGGATGGTGTATACTTATTGATGTGTTTATCTTTACGGACTGTAATATGTAGACATCTGTTCCGGTTAGTTGCCAGAAAACTGTGTGACTTTGGATACCCTTGTATGCTCTGTACATTTTTCTCTTTATTTTGAATAAAATAGTTTGAATAAGAAAAAGTGTTTTTATTGTGTAAAAGCAGTAAAACATAAAAAATCTACAAATTGGGTATCACTGTAATAAACTGTATCAACCTGCTGAGTAAAACTAGCATGTCATTTTCCCACTGTAAAAAAAAAAAAATAAAAAACATGCCGGAATGCGGGTATTTTGTTCAAAATGCCTCACAAAAACCTTTTAAAAATAAAAAGTGATCAACCGTCAAATCCCCCCCTTATGGTACTAATAAGAAGTCAATCACCCACCCAAAAAACAAGCCCATAATCGTTCTGATATGAAAACTAAAGTTAGGCCCTATCAGAATGGAAACATAAAAGCAATTTTTTTAGCATTTTCTATTGTGTAAAGTAAAAAAACTAAAAACAAATTTTAAATTTATTTCATTGCAATTGTCCCGCCCCGCAAAGTAAATTATCCATCACTTCACTAGGCGAACACTGAAAAATTGAACCCCAAAAAATATGGCAAAAACTGCATTTTTCCCCCAAACCATTTTCAGGGCCCCAAGCTAAAAAAACTAGGGAACCCCTGTGCGCCTAAAATGCAAAATACATAGATGAGACCCCTGGGGGGTGTGAACCCCAAAAACTTTGGGGAATTTACTTTTGGTTTTGGGGGTTTGAAAAGGACTTTAAAATTTCCTTCCAAAAACCCAAAATAACACTCCCTTTCCCTTATATCCCTATCCCCTAAACATTTCAAAATCTATTATTTTAATAAAAAACTATAATTTTTTCCTATCCCAAAAATTAAAAACTAAAAACTTTCCCCACCCAAATTAGGGTATTGCCCGAAACGAAAAATTTGGTAACCCAAAATTTTGGGGGGTTTTTTCCTTTTTTAAAAAACCCAAAATTTTAAAAAAAAAAACCCCCAACCAAAAAAAATTTTAAACCCCCTTGGGGTTATATGCTCTCTACACCTTTGGATATATTATAAAGAGGGTAGTTTTCAATAGGGGGTCTTTTTGGGGGTGTTTTTTAAAAGTTTTAGAAAATTTTTCGGTGTCTGCAAATCTGAAAGGCCCCTAAGTAAAATCGTAATGAAAATGGATCAAAGTCTGTAGGTGCCTTCTTATTTGAGGTTGTGGTTGGCCAAATAGTGCACAAGGGCCACATATGGGATATCTTGAAAACAGCGAAAACTGGGGAATAATATTAAGTTGCATTTTTCTGATCCATCTCCCGGTTTTGTGAATAATGGATAAAATTTAAAATCGTAAAAAAAAAAAAAAAAGGGAAATTTTAAATTTCACCTCCTGTTGCTTTAAATTTTGTGAAAACACTTAAAGGGAAATAAATTCTAAATCTGTTTTTAATACTTTAAGGGGTAGTTTTTAGGTGAAAAGTCCTTCATGGGGGTAACTAAATTTTGGCCAATCAAAAGTCAGTCACGTGGAAATGGTCCCTAAAAAAATGTATGTCTCAAATTTTCTGAAAATTTTAAAATTACTAAAATTTTTTAAACCCCCAAGAAGACAGACATTTAAAAAACGATACCCCTTACGTAGCATGGTAGACATGGTAGAGTAGTTATAAACTAGTTTGAATGGAATAACTTTCTGTCTTACCGCAGAAATTTTTTAAATTTGAAATGGTAAATTTTTCTAATTTTTCCCTTTTTCACGATCTTTGTTTTTTTCACAAATAAAAAAAGGACTTTTGGACCCAAAATTTCTTTGTATTTAAAGAAAACTCTGAAAACTGGTGGGTTTTAAAATGTCAAAAAATTTTTTTCACTAAAGTGAAATGCCGATTTAAAAAAAATGGGGCTCTGCAGAGAGGCCCAAAAACTGACTTCGGTGGTAAGGGGGTTAAAATTTAGGGAAAATGTCTTTTGCACAGATGACTATTCTGACCCACGTAGATGGGTCATAGATTTAGGCGCCCTTTCCTTAACAGCCTTTTGGGGGCGCTTGCTTACCATGTCCCGTGTTTTCTGGATGGGGAGAGGAAGAGGGGTGAGAGAAGTGGGAATTTGCATATTTCCTACCCAAAGTGTTTTTGGGGCTACCTGGGTGAGATGTCTCAATATGTTCTGCTCTCCATAAAAAACCCCCTCTATGAGACATGTGATTCCCCACAGGTACAGTGTACTGATTAAGGGAAATACCCTGATTTGGGGGGGAATCTAAAAATGGATGTACAGCTAGATAATGCCACTGATGTGTGTAATGTGGAGATTAAGGAATGCTCATAAGTAGCAGCTGTGACTCGTAGTCAAGGTGCTTGTAAGCTTCAGACCTGTGCACCTGCTAATCAATCACAGGCAGAACCATCTGCTGAGAGGGGTAACGCACTGAAGCTGACTCAGAGAACTAAGGGCTACATGTATGATTTATGGTGCTTAGACACCATTTTAGAAGTGCAGTATAATAGTGTAAAATGCCCCTGCTTTATGAACCTGCCTACTGCGAGTCACGAATCAGGTGCATTCTAGTGCAGAAACGAAACTTCTGGCTCAGGTAAACCACTTTTAAAGGAGTGATGCTCCTCAGATGTGGTTCGAAATCTGGAGCTCGCAAAGTGCCACGGATGTCTCGTCATGTCCTGATATTTGGCATGTGGGAGTTAAAAACTATAGGAATGGGGTGCGTAGCGTCTGTCTGAAAAGACCCCAGACATCAAGGGCGGCATGTATGAATTTTGGAGTTTAAACGTCAATTTTAATGCACATAGTATTAGTATAGAATCCACCTTATTTATGAACCAGCTCTAAGCAGGTCATATAACAAGTGGATATAGCGCTTGTCGACGAGTTTGTCTGGTCAGTGATACCCTTTGAAAGGGGTATTATGTTCCAGTTTAATGAGATGAAATGCTCGTAGAGTGATGCTTATAAATCTAATAGCTTTCGTTCTGTTTCTGAGGATGCGCCCAGGCACTCCCCGCATGTCATGAAATCAGGAGCATTACAGAAGGTGCCAATTGAGCTTTGCAATGCGATGCTATTGGCGTACAGGCCATTAACCCATTACCGATCATTTGTCGTATCATGACGGGCAATGTGGGTAGGGGTTCCGCAAATTGCCGTATGAGTAACGTCAAGGCGATCTTTGCTGCGTCACAGGCGGAGTGGTGCGCAAGATCGCTGGCATGGCAACCAGCGGTATATTACCGCTGGCATTATGCGCATCCCCCATCTGGTGGGTAGCTCGGGCGGGGGGATCTACACCATCCGAGTCGACGACATCAGTCCGGTCGCGGACCATGCAGCTGCGGGCGGACAGGAGGAGCCGCAAATCCGCCGCTAGTAACGGCGCCTCTCAGTGCCGGTATGATCTCTACAGGCAGCCGGGAGGCTGAATGAGCAGCATCGGGTTTGTCTGGTGATCGTCACGAGGCACAATGCATTGGTGGGCTGCTGTGAATGACAGTTGCATGGAGCCAGTATAAGCTATAAGCTGTATGCTGATATCCTATTGCTGAATCGATCTGACGATGTCTCATGCAATTCCCTGGGGGAAAAGTTGTAAAAAGTGTGAAAATAAGTAAAAATTAAAGTGTAAATAAGTTAAAACACAAAACACAAAAAATAAATTTAAAAATACACGTACATCGCCATTTTCCCTTTACACAGCCATCGCCCCAAAAAAGATAAAAAATAAATTAAAGTACCCATATTTTCGGTCTCGACACTGTGCGTAGTGACCCACCTATAAATATGTCATGTGAATTTAACCCACCCCCATACGGTGAACGCTTTTAAAAAAAAAAAAGTCACAGAATCTGCGATTTTGTTCATCCTGCACACTAAAAGGGAGTAAAACGTCATAAAAACTCATATCAATACACTCAAGTGATGCACACTTAAAATGTCAGTTCATCCCGCAAAAAAAAAGTCCTTACACAGATCTGTATACGGATAATAAAAGTTATGGCTATTAGATGATAGCGATGCATAAATATTGTTTTACTACAATAAAAAACACCTTTTTTTTTCAAAACAAATTGTGCTTTCAAAAAAAAACACGACATTAATTGGTATCGCCATAATCATCTCAACACAGAGTAAAACTTACTTGTCACGGGATACTGCACGGTGAATCGCTATTAAAAATAATAAATAAAAAACATTCTAGGATTGCAGTTTTTCTTACCTGCTTCCAAATAATAAACGGATTTAAAGCGATCATAAAGTCTTGTCCCCAAAAATGTTTCCGCAATAAATAAACAAGTCACACTCATCCGCAAAAAAAAAGTCCCTACACAGTCCATAAACAGAAAATAAAAACGTTATGCTCTCTCATTCGACTCGATGTGCAAAAAAGAGTTTTCCTTTATCTAAATAAAAAACAGGGTGGTTTTTTTTTTATTTAATTGTGTTAAAAGCAGTAAAACATAAAAAAATAACAAATGAGGTATCACTGTAATTGTATCACATGTGATATATAAAAAAACTAGCATGTCATTTATACGGCACAGTGACCGCTGTATAAAAAATAAAAAATAAAAACACTACCAGGATTGCTTATTTTGTTACAAAATGCCTCACAAAAACTTATAAAAAGTGATCAAAGCTATAAAGCCCCCGTATGGTACAATAAAAAAAATCAACTCATCTCGTAAAACAAGCCAACATGTCAGCTCCAATATGCAAAAAATTAAGAAGCTCAGTGGCTGTCCGAATAGGACAACATAAAAAACGCAACTATTGTGTATAAAGTAATTAAAACATAACAAAATATATAAAAATTTATTTCATTGTTAATTGTACCGACCCAGCTTAGTACATGTTATCCTAGTCATATTAGTCCGTATTGGGGTAATACTGTAAAAATGAAGCAAAAAGAATGCGGAACTGCATTTCCCCCCTACCATTTCATGTCCAATGCTAAAATATAAATACGGAACCCTGTGCACCCAAAATGCAAAAAATAACACCCCTTAGGTGAGATCCATGAGGGGTGTTGGATCAAATGGGTGAAACTTCTGGAAGTTTCACCTGTTCTCGTATTTGGGGGCTTTGCAGATGCGGACAGGCCAACCATGATTGTGCGCCAAAAGCAAGCAAACATGCGCTCCCTCCCTTGTACCCCCTGCCATTCGCCAAACAGCAGTTTACACCAATGTGGGTATATGCTCCCGAACTTGGAAGAAATTGCGTAACACAATTTTGGGGCTTTTTTTTCAAGATTACTTGTAAAAAATAAAAATTTTCAGCTAAATTGCAGATTATTGGAAAATATATATATCGTTTTTATTTTAGAGCCGAACGCTAAAAAAATTTTGTCGGATACACGAATGACTGTTATGTTTTTAGCAGAGGTGTATCATCCAGCCATCAAAAATTCTTAGACTATATAAATGAAAATAATTTGAATTTGAGGTTCACTATACAAACATCTTATTTGTGTCATTGCATCCCCCGTCTCCCTGCTCAACTGACATACCTGCTTACCTGTGCTCCTCTGCTGTCTGCTGGTGAGCCAGCTCTGTTAAATTAAAAGGACCTCGTCCCCGGTAAATTGGTATGTTACTTGGCAAGCACACTGACCCTATAGCTTGTATCCACCCCCTGACCACTCTGCCAGGTTATTGGTGTTGTTGAAGTGAGAATTGCGCTATCTAGCTATTTCATGTACCAGACCTTCCTGCCTATTTATCCTGACATGTTGTACCAAATAACCGGCGCTCTTTTAATTTAGCCAAATCACAGAGCGCGCTCATAATTTCTTTTCCCATAGAACTCTATGAGAAAAGTAGCTCGCGCTTTGATTGGGCCTAAGCTGGACGAGCCCCCTGGCTTCAACCAATCAGCAGTTTCTGCATTTTTACTGTATTTTGAAATGTCCCGCCTTTGTAATATGATTCGGTCAATTTTTTCTCCATCAGGATTTATTGCGGACTTGTTCGCTCACTATTCTGTTTGGTCAATTTCCTCCAGAGTTATAAGGGGACATTGTCGCTCCTATTTCTAGGATTGGGGCTGGTTCTGCCGACAATGAGAATAGTCTCTTTAAACAATTTGAATTATGGATTTCCGGCAATTCTCTCTTATGCAATTCCATATGTAGCGCCGGCTTAGGCGACAAACGCGTTGTTCGGGTTTTTAACTGCTTTATTTGTAATAACAAGGGTTCGGCTCTTTATCTGATAATGTTTTACACTTAATAAAAATTATTTTTTTATTAATACTTCATGCGCGCCACGCGGCGCTGAGCAGCCGTGATTTAGAGCAGCCATCTCTCCATAGACTTACATTTGGAGAAGTAGCTCCGCGCTCTGATTGGCTGGGATTTATAACCAAGCAACCGTAGCTCAGACAATCAGCTCTTTTTCTGTATTTTTACAAGTATTTTGAACGTGGTCCCGCCTTTGATTTTGATTGGCTCCAACTTACTCCATAGGATATAATGGGATTTTGTCGCTCCTATTTGACTTGGTAATACTCCTTCATAGGTTAGAATGGGCCACTGTCGCTCCTATTCTGATTGGTCCAAACTTCTTCTTAGGATTTAATGGGTCTTTGGGTCGCTCCCCTATTCTGATTGGCTGGCTTCTGGGACCAATGAGGAACAGCTTAAACAATTTGAATTAAGGATTTTCACGCAATTCCCTATCTATTGCAATTTCCCTATCGTAGCGCGCCGGTCTCGGCGAAAGAACGCGTTGTTCGGGTTTTTAACTGCTTTATTTGTAAAAGACAGGGTTCTGCTCTTTATCTGACTATGCTTTTACACCTAATCAAAAATGATTTATTTATTAATTACTTCAATCGCCGCATTGCGATGAGCGCTGCGACTTTTAGAGCGCCCATTCTCACTAGAATTATTGGAGAATAGCTCGCGCTTGATTGGCTGGGATTGCCATCGCCAAGCTAAAGCCAGCCAATCAGACTATTTTCTGTCTTTTTACTGTATTTTGATTATCTCCGCCGTGGATTCTGATGGTCTAAACTTCTACCATAGACTAGAAATGGCGTCTTTGTCGCTCCTATTCTGATTTGGTCGCAATAGTATCTCATAGTTTTAATGGGTCTCTGTCGGCTCCCTATGATGATTGGTGAGCTTAAGCAAAACAAAAAGTCACCAGGTAGCTTAACACTCAGTTTTTCAGCATTTTTACTGGATTTATGAATGTCCCGCCTTTGATTTCTGATTGGTCATCTTTCATAGGTTTTAAGGGTTTTCTTTGTTCACTGTCGTCCTATTTGATTGGCCGGTTTAATGCCGACCAATGAGGAATAGGTTTAGAATTTGAATTCTGTATTTCCCGGCCAAATTTACAATCATCATATTTTGATAATTGCGCCGTTCTAGAGTTTAGGAAAGTGATTTTTTTTTTTAATTATGTTTATTTTTTACGTTCAGTCTTTTTGACACTGTTTTCCGCCTTTATAAAAGGCGATTTTTTTTTCAGAACCCATACTCCTGCTGCACGGAGCGGCAGCGCCGAGTTTTCTGTAGCAATCTTCTGTATGTTTCCTCGTATGTTCTGATCCTGCTTCACTTCGCCTCTGCCGGAGCATTTAGACCAAAAAAAACGAGGTCTGCTTGTCGGAGCTGCAGAGCGCTGCACTGTGCCTCGCTTTGCCGACTCGTGATCGTACATGCCTCGGAGTTTTCGACGCGCGCCGCGTCCCGCCCCCGAAAGCCGACCCCGCGCCCACACCGTGCCCACTGCCCGCCCCATCAAGCGGGGCGCAGCTGAAAGTGGCAAACGCTGCGCCTAACACTGCATCCCTGCGTCCACACCGGGATTCGGGCCGGGAGGCGCAGTATACGCCAAAAAACAGGCGAAAAGCCCGATCATACATGTCACCCGTTGTGTTTTGTATACAAAATCCACTAGTTGTAGTGGGATTATCTGAGTAGATCCCTGCTTTATCTGATGACAGGGAAAATGAAGGAGCTTTCAAGAGGCTGAAGGAGAAAGCTGTTGTCGTTTGTATACAGAATCCACTAGTTGTAGTTTGATTATTTGAGTGAACATTTCACACGATCCCTTATGCATGGCTCTCTGCTCTGGCTGTTTCTCTCTCTTAGTTCAGCATTGCTTTGTTTACATTTGCTTCTTAGCAGATAAGGCACATCCTGGCAAAACCCCTTTAATAATACCACCACATCATCACCACATATCTGCACCATGAAAGTACTGAATAATACCACCATACTGTTACTTGAATAAAACCATTACCCCAAGACCCAATATTTCCTCCGTATAGTGACTCTATAGTGGTGGATACCAGGTACACGTGTGCTTTGCAAACAGTTTACTTACCTTTAGGGCCTCACAGGTGACGTCTTGTCTGATGAGTCATTCACTTTCTCTTTTCTTCTCTATTCGGTCCAGACCTCTATGATGACTTCTTCCATCCACCACTCGTCCCTACAGAATTTACAACACAAACACCTGAGACGACTCCACTTTATTTATAATTTTCCCAACTGAGTGCCCCCTTCCCCCATGTACAAACTCCCTGTCCATAATGGTCCAAATGGTAATAATTTCCCCCGGTAATTATGGGCCCCCCAGTATGTAAGCAGGTACATTCAAGGCCCTCCAGCCGGTATGTAGGTAAAACAGGTGCCCCGGGTGGTAGCTGGTTAGCTTAGAGCCGGTGTAGGTAGCTTAGGCCCCCCTGTAGGTAAAATAGGGGCCCCCTTCTTTAGCTTTAGGGCCCCCTCCTTTAGCTTTAGGGCCGCCTCCTTTAGCTTTAACGCCCCCCTCATTTAGTTTTAAGGTCCCCTCCTTTAGTTTTAAGGCGCCCCTCCGTTAGCTTTAGGGCCCCCTCCTTTAATTTAAAAGTCCACTCCTTTAGTTTTAGGGCCCCTCCTTTAGTTTTAGGGCCCCCCCTGTAGCTAATTACTCACCTTTCCGTGCTCCCCTGGCGTCTCCGTCTGCTCCCGGCCCCAAGCCCCAAGCTGCTTTAGGCTTGGGACCGAGGACAGTACGCTCGGCAGGCATCGCTATGACGTCACTTGTATCTTGCCGTCTGCAGAGCTATGTGGGTCAGGGATCGCACAGTTCTCCCTGCGCCGCCGTTCATCCTAATTGTATGCGGGTTGAAAGGACGTGCATACAATTAAGATATCCTCTGTGAAGCAAGGGGGCGGAGCCTGCCACCGGCGGCGGGCCCTCCCAGGCTTCACAGACCAGCCGGGCCACTTAGAACAGTACTGGTTGTACTGCCCTAACAGCGGCCCTGGTTCAACCTATACAAATCTCCTGCTGTCTTCCAGGACTTTGTCAATGAGATCTCCAGAGACCTCCTATACATTTGTGTTCTTGTGTATTTGATGACATCTTCTCTTCCAATCTCAAAACCCACCAGAGCCATGTCTGCCAGGTTCTAAGACGGTTACTTAGCAATCATCCAGCCTACCCTTCCTTGGGGACATCACCTCTGACAAGGGCCTACAAATGGATTCTGCCAAATTGACTGGGGTCCTGCAATGGCCTTGATCAGTCGGGCTTCTTGGGGTTTGTGAACTACTACCAGCAGTTAATTCTTCACTTCTTTACTATGGTGACACCCATAGTGGCGTATACTAAGAACAGTAACCCCAAACTCAGAAGCGGAAGAAGCTTTTTCCTGTCTGAAGTCTTCAAACTGTTTCATATACAGACCCAGGGACCATGAGTACTGTTGGAGCACAGACCCATTTCCCCCCGAGCCTGTGGTAACATATGGCGTCGCCATTTTGCCCATGAACTGCAGGCTATATTGTACTTTAGTACATGCCCTGGGGGTCTTTGTTGCTCTGTGCCAAGCGACACCCCCAGTGTGATATCAACACCAGAGACTCTCCTTGTCTGGATATCTCTGCTCCTGGGGGGTCACTGTTAACTATATCAAGGATGCACCCCACATTTTACTCTCCCGTATTTTAAC